>JAFHBW010000288.1:0-33332 GCA_019022765.1 Westerdykella sp. P71 | reverse complement strand
CCGCTTCATCCGACTCGACGGTGCGGCTCTGGGACGCGGAGACGGGAGCGCACCGCAGCACGCTCGAGGGCCATACCGACTGGGTCAGGGCGGTGGCCTTCTCGCGAGACGGGAAGTTAGTTCAAACAGATCGTGGTAACATTGCTTTACCTTTTCCTACCACGCCATCGCCCTCGATCTTGCTACAGCAGCCGTCTCACATCTTCGTGGAGGACCAGTGGATCTCTGTAGGACGGCAGCGGTTGCTCTGGCTTCCTCCTGAGTACCGGCCGACTTGCTCTGCGGTGAACGAACACATAGTATGTTTAGGCCATTCTTCAGGCCGCATGTCCCTCTTCAGCCTCTAGGTACTATAAGCTTTTTCTTAAACCTTTTTTATCTTCTTTATTTTTTTTTATCTCTATTTCATAGAGGGGGCTAGGGAGAAGCAAGTATTTATGTCCCTTAAGTGTAGCTCTAGAAAGTTCTAGATAATGCTAGTTTTGCTATTAGTAACACAAATGGAAAAGACCACACTAGTCTTAGATTAACAAGCATAGATTATATTCTTTCGCGCAGATGAACCTAACTCGCGTTGCCGTGGGTTTGATTGATAAAGCAGTATAGGATTCGAAATGCACGGGTGCGAAGGCTCCAAGTTACACACGTTTGGAGTTAAGTTACTGTACGTTCTATTTAAAGTGGCAGCTAGCACGTGAGTGCCAAGCTAACCGATTGAGTATAGCGCACTGCTATCATGCGATTTCATTACGTATGACAAAGCAATGCATCATCACGCGCCAAGGCAGCCAAGAATTCCTACTCCGCACGGAGAAACCCCCGGTTTGCTACTCTAAAAAGGGGCTTTGGCTGAAAAGCGTAGCATTGATAGATTTCTAGTTATGCCCTCGTCCTATATCTCTGAAAGTCCTAGAAATGCCTTGTTATACGATTAAGCAGGGGGCAATGGCGAAGGCGCAATCTATTACCACGAACAAAATCGCTAACAGCAGGGCACAACATTTGTAATTTTCTATTTGAGATATGCTAGAATATATAAAAATGGCTAAATAAAATGCTAGTAGTATGCGCATTCCTCAAAACTCGATTTGCCAAATCTAAGGTGGTGAAGAAGAAGATGTTGTTCCGCTACAGGGGTTGTTCCGGTACGCTTGGATGGACGTTACGTTCGCTAATGCTGTCGAACCCGCCTTGTACGTAGAGCCGGAACCCGTGCTTGAGCATACGCCAGAGCCTGAATCGGGAGCCGAGGAGGACGATCCATGGCAATGGGCTTCATTTACAAAACTCAAGAAAAGGAACAAGGCCAAAAAGGGTGCCATTGACGTAAGCGAGATCGTGCACGAGGTTGAAGATCAGTCGACGGTAACCGTTGAACCCGCCGATGGTAATCCAGAGCTTGGAGCGTGCGACGTAGATGCCACCAGTGAGCCACTGGCGCTGGCCAAAGACAACGTCAATCTGTGGCCTCTAAAATCAACTGAAGAGACTAACGGTAACTCAGATCTGGAAGCGAAGCAGCCCACTAAGGCTGAGGGTGAGATATGCCCTCTTCGGGTTAAGCATTTGCTTGACGGGGACAAATGGAAACACTGCAGACAATGCTGGGCTATTGTGTGCTAGGTTGCTATCCAACTTGCCCGTGCGGCCGATACAGATAAGGGCGGGTATGAGATAGTAGGTTAGGTGTTGATTAAATAGTTGCGGAAAGACGACTAACGTTAGTCTGTCGCTTGGGTTGCTAGATATTTCTCCATTTCTGTGATAAGTATATCTTCAGTCTCTGTCGACCGTTCGGCTTCGACTATCTGTTGTTGCTGGCTATGGAACCAACGTTAACTATCAATCCAGCCTCGACATATTATATAGGATAACTAATAGCATGCTCCAAACCGCTCGTCTATTAGAGGAGAAATTACTTGTTTCCGCGTCTTGAAACGGTGTCTCGACCCCCCTCCCCCCGTAGATGCCACGGTATGAAAGAGTGGGTCAGATCCATGCGTCGTGGAAGCTTGAATGCGGACTAAGCCCCCAAGGCGCAACAAATCTATTTCTAATGTAATTGATCACAGAGTGGAGTACTTGATGCTTGAGTCGTAAAGTCCTAGGACAGCTTCCTCGCGCTTTTGATAGTAAATTGTTTGCGTGGGAAGATAAAGAAGGGGAGTATTGCTAGGGGTTTGGATTTTCTTTTCAATCCCCTCGAAGAGGTATTCGTTTCCCGTCCCGCGCGCGCGACGGCGCGGGACAGGGTGAACGACATGGGGGACAGCATGTCCTTGTTGAATTCGTTGTCTCGTTCTCTTCTATTGTCTCTTCTTTTGTTGTTTTATTGTTTCTGTCCTATTTGCTCTTCTCCATTGTTCTATTGTCACCTGTCTTTCGAGTCACGGGCTCACGGGTTGTCTTTCACGATTGTTCCATTGTTCCATTGTTCCATTGTTATATATAATAGTGAGACAAAGAAACTGACAAGGCAAGAGGAACAACAACTGTCTCTTCTTTCGTGTAGTTTTCTTGTCTTTGCCGTATCATTGCTTCTGTCCCTCGATACTGTTCCATGGTGAGAATCCTATTGTACTATTGTTCTATTGAAGGGAGATATGTCTGGGATTTCCCTATTCTCCTATTTTCTATTATATCATTCTTCTCATTACCGGGTGGTCGTTTACATCTATATATGTTTCTGTATGTCTGTATATCGTAGTCTTTGTGTGCTGCCTTGTTCCTTCGTCCATTCAACTTTGTAGTGGACGAGTTCGACCTCACCTTGTCTCTTACTATTTTTTTCGTGTACGAACAAGCGGCGCTACTATCGTCGATTTCGGTCCGTAATCGCTGGTCCTAGGTCATTCTCGACACTTTCGTACCTCGTGCCTACGCTAGACTCTCCTTCGGCCTTTTTCCCGGCGTCATCGATCGCACCCGCGCTCAGGAACTACGTCGTCAACCTATCTTAATTTACGGTCACTGTAACTTCTCATTATTTATACACCTCTCCGTCGACAGCCGGCCTGTCAACGTACACCACACTCCACGATACCGCACCCACTCCAAAACCTCAACACCACCATGCCACTACTCCCTGTACAACACACACTTCACCTTCCTCCATCACCAAAACCCTCCTGAACACCGACTCCTTTCGCCATGGACGCCGCCGGCAACCAAAGAGCCCGCCAAACGGAGACCATCGACGCGTCCGCCTTCGAAGCCCCCCGGCGCCCTGCGAAGAAGCAGAAACGCAACCAAGAGGATCCCTCCGCCGCAGGAACCAAATCTACGGGGAGGACAGCAAGGTTCACGTACAACGGCGTCGACGTTGTCGTGCCTCTGTGTAACGCCAATGGCTCCCGCAGGAAGCCGCGGATCGCGACGACTCTCGCTCAAAAGACCAACATACACGACTTATTACGCACTGTGGAGCAATATGCCGGGACGGGGCAGAGGCAGTTATTCGAGGGGCAAAAGGGGAACAAGAAAGAGATCGCCGGTTGGATTGCGGGTGTCGAGGCACTGGCCTTGGGCGATGGCAGCGGCGCCTCGAGAACGGTTTCAAATGGTAAGTGTGTCCCGTACGTCTGAAATGAGGTATGGGATCGCTCAGACCTCACGGCATCGACGTGCCTCAAGCTGGCTCTTCGTCGGCGTCACGTGTTCCTAGAATAGAAGCTAACTATCCGGATAGGGTTGGAAAGACAGCAACGACGAATGGTACGGCTGCCCCGGCCAAGTTCTTCGCATCTTTGACTGCACATACGCTCCTTCCCGCCTCGCAAGGCCATGTGCGTAGCCGACATGACCAGCAACAATACAGCGTCAGTCCAGAGGGTGCGGCAGCACACATCAGGAATATCACCTCCAAACCGGCGGCAAACCGCGTCACGAAGAACCAGCACCCACAACCGCTGGGACCGAACGGCCGCGCTGCTGCCACTGCGAAAACAGCTCGGGCGTTCGAACAGGCCGTTCACGAGTCCGAAAAGCACCAAGAAGAGACGTTCGAGGAAGAAGAAGAAGAAGACTCCGATGACGACGAGTTCGCCTCCATCATGGCGGAACAAATCGAGAGGCAGAGCGACCCCCAAGAACCGCCTGCCCGGCCCCTTGAGCACCAACCAAACAGCCACCCGGCCGTTCCCATGCTAGACCTGGACCCGGAAGACGTCGACAAGTTCCTCTACGACATCGATGACCCCGAACAGAAAGAAGTCACGGTAATCCAAGCGCTTCCGAACAGATCCGTCGCGGAGTTGACCATCCCCTACCATGACCTCCCTTCGAAGCCAAAATACGGGAAGCCGCTACCGCCGCCGCCAGCGCCATATCTCAAGTCAGGCAAGCACGGGTACGACTACAAGAGGCACGTGTGGAGTTGGGAGGGCGATCCGGACCTGGTCACGGGCGTGGGGCATCAAATTGAGCCTGAGGATTGGAATAGGTTGAGCATGGAGGAGTTCTATAAAAAGTATTCAGGGTACAGGACGGGGCATTTGTGGCCGTGTGGGTGCCATAGGGTGCCGGCCGAGGGAGAGTATTGGAGTGAGCAGGAGTGAGGTGTTGTCGCGAGGCTTACGGGTGGTGGGCATGTGCATGGCCACGGGTTGTGATAGTTCTGCATTGTTCGGGCGTTTATGTGACTGCCAGAGACTTCGACGGGCTTTCTTTTGGAATGGTTTGATACCCATAGAGTTGGTTGATACCCACTGACTTACAATCTTGCAGCAAGGATAACTCTAGGAAGAATCGTCAATGTATTTTTTATTGGTCTATAAGGGTCTTACCTGAATTCCTCCTCCACTTGTCTCTCCTGGGTACGTGATGTATTAAATCCGAGAGTTCACGTTTCTTCTGAGAATACAAACACAGCTCCGAGACATAATGTTCAATGAGAAACGTATCAGTAGCTGATAGCGCACGCAAGCCCCGTACGTCGAGGAAACTCTAACTCAAAAGACAGGTTGGTATATCAAATTCCATCAACCTTTTCTCCACTCCACATCCTCTCCTAAACCCTCCTATCCCCCACACCCCCGACTCCGGTCCCCAGATTCGACGAACCCGTCAACCCCGTCGCGTGCGCACCTCCACTCCTCGTCTCAATCGGCTCCGTCGTTCCCGTCCCCACCGTGCTGCTCGAAAACCCAGAAGCTCCAGTTCCAGTTCCCGCAGTGTGATGATGGGGGTGTCCCCGATCCATCTCGTCCGTGCCGCGAGCTGCAATCCTCTCGTTGCGCGCCACGGCGTCGTGGTCACCCGCGGCGCTGTCGACGGCTGCGTTGATGTTGCCGCGGAGGGCTTCGCCTGTCCCCTGGTGGGGAGTTAGTATGGTGTTTTGGGAGGAGTGACGCGAGAGTGAGGGGGATATACGTGAATCATGTTGGCGCCTTTGCGGATGGCGTCGCCGACGGAGGCACCTGCGTGTGCGCCTGGTCCGGACATTGGGGTGCTGATGGTATGGGATTGCGAGTAGTAGATATAGAAGTTTGCTTTTGCAATGTTGAGTTGAATCTGTGAGTGGGTTTTCTGGAAATCTTGAATGGAAATTGTGAGTGCTATTATATTATATATACGTCAGAAAGACAATCAAATGCCTCTTTAATGCCATGATTACGGTTGATCGCGCTTGCGGACAAGAAATGACGTCACGCATTCACGGACAGCCCTGGGAAGCTAGGCCGAGAACGGTAGCCGTGCTGAGAAATACGCCGAATGAGAGCAGTACTTTCAACGTCGTACTATCCACGGCGATACACGTCGAGGATTGCTCGAGTCTGGGAAGCAAAGTGTCCAGGGGGTTAGTATGGATTTGGGAATTGGCCGTGAATACTGTTGGTTTCATATAATTACGCTCAATGTGAGAAAAAAGCTACCTAGAAAACATCTTTGGCTAGCAATAGCCTTCTCATATTTGAGCTGTCTTTCACTTATAGGCCGGTAGTGGTAAAAAGTTGTAGCCGCAGTCTAGAAAGCGAGTTGCACGTAACGTCGTTCGATTGTATGACTTTGGAAAATACGTCTAATTCACGTGTCTATGGCTGTAGTAACCCATCTCCGCTCCGAAATAGACCAATCACTCCCCCTGAAAATCTCCCAAGCTCTGATCATTCCAGTTCAGAAACTTCCCACTAAATTCCTTCCCAGCTCCAACGGCCAACTTCGCAATCACATACCCCGGCTGCTCCGGCCGCAACAATCCTCCCTCTTTCTTCAGCCCGGCGAACTTTTCAGCATCCCTTGCGCTCATGGTCTCCTTGTGCTTTTCCCGGATCTCGCGCTGCATTTCGGTGTCGACAACGCCTGGACGCACGGAGATGGTGGTGATGTCCGGTTCCTCCACGGCAAGCGTGAGGGCGAGGTGGTTGAGAACGGCTTTTCCAGCACCGTAGGCACCCCAGCCTTGGTAGGCGTTTAGGGAGGCGCCGGAGGAGGTGAGGATGATTCGGCCGTGGGTGCGGCGGAGGTGAGGAATGGCAGGGCTGATCTGAGAAAGTGTCAGTGGAAAAAGTTCTTCATATATAAGCGGCGGAAAGGCCGCAGGGACGGAGCCAAATGCAATGCATCTCATAAGGCGCAAGGCATATTGTGACTTGAAGACGGATACACTCACAATTGAAAGTGCACTGAAGACATTGATATCAAAACTCTTTCTCCACTCCTCAGCACTACTATCCGCAACTTTCTTGACAGGGTCCAAAGTCCCGTGATTGATGATTACGCCATCGAGCCTGTTCCATCGCGACACGGCCAATTCGACAGCCTTGGGGCCAAGAGAATGGTCAGACAAGTCGCCGGCGAGAACTTCGACGTGGTCGGGATATTGGAAGTGAAGTTGATCCAGGGCGGCATGCGTGCGGGAGACGACGACGAGTTTGTGGGAACGCCGGAGGAGGTACTGCGCTATGGCTTGGCCGATGCCTGGGAGGTGTGGTTAGATACGGCACACCTCTTTTATTTTGAATGTGAAAGTCCAGGGGTATGTTCCTTTTTGCTGAACCGAAAGAGACGCTGAAGCGTGGCAGGGCGAAAACACCCAGTCTCGAAAAACGAACGAATGAGGGGCAGGCGGGGGAGGATGTCGCGACCAGAGTGGAAAAGGACCAGAGTAGGAGAAGAACAAAAGCACAATCACGTACCCCTTGAAGCTCCCGTCAGGATAATAACCTTTTCCGACATTTTGTGTTGTTGATGTTTAAAATCGCGGTCTGAGACATATCCACAGTGTCGTCATAAAATGAATTAGTCATCATACGACTCTACCTCACTATATATCGGCTCCATGTCCAGCCCGTATAGAGTGCAAGTGACTTTGAAGTTGATAGCGCGGCATCTTACGATGTTCTTTAAGATATCTAGCGTGCCCCATATAATATCGAGAAATTTGTTGCTTCGAGATGTCTATGATCTAAGAACGAAAGAGACAACCCCCAGTCATCTCAGCCGATCTATCATATGTCTATGTACAGGGCATCGTTGAACCAGAGAAATTCGTAGATCACAAACCTAGGTCATCAAAGTGCATACTTGTCCGTCTTATGCACCAGCCTCCCCTTAACCCAGACAGCCACACAATTCCTATCGTCCCCACTATACACCCACTTATTCACTCTATCCTCGGCGCTCTCCCAGCCAAACACATCGACTGGCCCCTGTGCAAACTTCCCTTCCTGATCTCCACCCTTTGGTACGTCTCCAAGCCTTATCATCTGTGCATCCCACTCTTTGCCCACCTCAAAACCACCCACTCTATCTTCCATCCCCACAACCGCAGCGCCGCCCCTCGTTGCCAGATACAGCGCCTCCGCAGTGGAAAGCTTCGCGTGGTCGCCGTCAGTCATAGCGCGGAACCGCGACACCCAGATCGCTTGCCGGCACTGTTCAAGAATGGAGGGGCTGAAGCCACCGGAGACGTCAGTTCCCAGGCCCACGGTAAGACCCATATCCAGGAACTCCCGTACCGGCGCGGCGCCCGAAGTGATAGCTGTATTACTGGCGGGACAATGCGAGATCTTCGCTCCACGGTCCTTGATGGTCTGTCGCTCTTCTTGCGAGAGGTGCACTCCGTGAGCCAGGATCGTCTTCGGCGTGAGTAAACCAGCCGTGTCGTAGACGTCCGTGTAGGATTTGGAGGCGGGGAACAATTGTTGTACGAAGGCGATCTCGTCCTTGTTTTCTGATATGTGCGTTTGGACGTGCGAGTCGGTTTCGTGGGCGAGCTTGCCCAGGGCCGAGAGGCACGTAGCATTACAAGAGGGGGCAAAGCGCGGGGTTACGATCGGCTTTACGATATCTCCCGAGGGATCAATGGATCGGATGTAGTCTATGGAGGCTTTGGAGTCCGTGACGGCCGACTCGATGCTATCGTCCTTGTAGTAATCTGGGCTACTGTCGGTCATGCAGACCCGCCCGACGAGTCCGCGCTGGCCCCGTTGAAGGCAGATGTCTGCGAGAAGGTTGGTAGCTGGGACGTGGATAGTGCCATAGTAGGCGCACGTGGTCGTGCCGTGAGACAGCGTTCGGGAGACGAAATTGGAGTAGACGGTTTGAGCAAACGAGAGGTCGGAGAATTTCGATTCCATGGGGAAGGTGTAGGTGTTCAACCAGTCGAGAAGGGTGGTCTTTCCAAAAAGGCCGGTGTTGGGATGTTGGGGGGCATGCGTATGGGTATCTGAGGGTGGGTTAGGGTCGATTCTGCGCGTAGAAAGGAAATGATGGATCGTGAATGTATAAGTCATGTGACGTATTTTGCATATATGGATCAAGTTCGCTGCGGATTGGAATTGTCAAACTCACCAATGAAGCCTGGAAAGTAAAACCCATCTCCTTTCAGCTCCACGACCTTTGCGTCCTTCCACTCCGAATGGTTCTGGTGCACGAGTCCAAGCTCTGTATCCCTTTCCACAAATCTAATGGTACCATTTTCGTCTACCCCAATAGCACCCTTGTCACCAATCTCGAGATGAGAGAGCGACACGGAATGGACGAAAGTTCCCACATAAATGGTTTTCGGTAGTGAGCCTGCAGCCCCTATGGTGTCTGACTCTGTTTGGGTCATCGTGAAGGAAGGAGAGGCGAGAGCGATAAATACTGTGAATCCCTAGTACGCCCGACGGGTGGAGAGGAGGGATCGTGAAAGGCTGGAGAGCCTTTCTGACGCCAACTATTCAAAACGATGAGAGCGAATGGCTGTTGGATGCGCAATTGGTTACAGTCTCCCGACCATCAACACATGCGAGACCATTAGCTGCTGACCAGACTGCGGGGCTGTTCTAGATGAGCGAGCGCAACTGCGAAACCTCCTTTTATGTACGAAACCCAAGATCGTCAACAGCGATAGCGCGGACACATTGTGGCTTGTCGAGGACCTTAAAAGCAATGAAGGACTTGCCAATAACAGGAAAGGTTTATTAAGGCACCCATTTCGGTAAGTCGCTAGGCGCACGTGGAACGGTTTGCGCCGGCCGGCGTTCGCCGATGCTCCACCACAGCTCTACACACTATGTATGAACCGAGCACGAATATGTTGTGGGGTGCTTCGAAACATCTTAATTCACTGGATTTTCGCTATTGCATCCAGAGAGGTGCGCTCTCCCCGACGTGAACAAGTCCCTTTTCCAATGCGCCAGATTCTCCCTTTACCCAAAACTCCGCCGCGCCAGGGTATTTCAAGGATATCACAAACTGTAATCATGGATGCCCGTAGGCCCTTGATCGTTATAGTCTGGTCTCGTCATGTAGCCCTTGCTCTGTCCCTGATCTACCACAAAAATAACCTTTGCCGCAACTTGGGCCCCTAAGAATGCGGACTCGTCGAATCCAACTTCTTTCCACTCCGGAAAGTACTCGGGCGGCTTGACAAGCTTTACGCTGGTTGGCGTCTGTCCATGCGAAGAGTGCGCGTTAGGAGCAGGCATTCCTGGAATGAGAGGGTTGCCGCCCGGTGGGAGATACGGATTCTGCGCCGTAGTGGCTGCAAGGAGGAGGGGATTGACCTGGCTTTGGCCTCCATGGGGACCTAATTGGGGTTGCGGCGTGTTTGCGCCGGTACCAACTGGTGTCGTGATGTTGGAAGGGATTTCTGAGGTGAAGATGGTGGCGGAGGATGGCGAAATCACGTATTTTGATTGGATTGTTGACAGAAGTGCTTCCTTGAACCCTACTCCAGTTAGCAAGAGCTTGGGCAGATGGAGAACGTGGGAAAGACCAACCTCTGACTCTGGAACCATTTCCGCAGACTATCAGGGAATCCCAAAGCTCGCTACGCTTGTTGACCTCATCCACTGACGAAATAGTGCGGTGAATGGCATCGGATATCCTTTGCAATACCGCATCATCGGCAGGCAGAAACCGCTCAACGCCTACTTCGATCTCGCGCCTAATTGCACCCGAACCTGACTCATTCTCAACGGCAAGGGAGGGTTCAGCATCTCCCGCGCCATCCTGGGACTTCTTACGGCCTTCATCGAGGGCAGCTTGTGCTTCCGCCACGCCTTTGCTCCCCAGATTCATATTCTTAAGAGTATCCAGTAAAGCGTGATCCTCATACATGAACGTCGCTTTTTCTCGCCTTGAATTTGGCAGTCTGATGGGCTTTGCGGCAGTTGCTGGAGCCTCGCCTCCCTTTTTCTTTGCGTTCGCTTTCTCCTGCTTTTCCTTCTCTTTCTTTGCGAGATATTCATTCATCTTTCCACCTGCCACGATACTTGCTACGTCAAGGACGCCTTCGTTCTCTTCAGGGATGCCGTCATCACCTTCCTCCGTATCGGCGCCTGGACCCTGCGGCGCGTTACCAATATTCACAGTAGTCGCGGGTCCTGAGGCAGCGGCTCCCGTAGACGCTGCTGCTGCGGGGTTTGGAATGGTGCCCTGGGCTTTGGCGGCCTCTGTGCCTGGTAGCGGCGTGCCCACGGGGAGGAACTCGCAAATGGGGGACTTCTTGAGCTGCTCGCACATGTCTCGGTTGAATCCTTTGGACTGGAGTTTGGAGAGAAGTGCCTGCGTCACCGCCTCTCCTCCACACCCGGATAATGCGATTACGCGCCCCTGTGTATGCGGAATGAATTCGCTGACCGCCGTGACATCCACCTTGTCTTTTCCTACATCCACCACGGTCGCCGTGTGCACGCCATATGCCCAGCTTGTAGCCAATGCAGCATCCATTATAGAAAACGCGGGTGTCTTAAACTTCTCAAAAAAGAATTGGGTCAACTTTTCGTGTTCGCGGGGCGTCCACGCTGGTTGTGCGATGAGCAGGATCGGGGTGTGGAAGGGCGGATTCAGGGAATTGTACACATGTGTGATGAGCGCGAAGAAGCACGGCCAATTCACAATCCTCCCTTCTTTTATGGGCCATACAGCGCCTTCTTCAGTCACACGATCTTCCTCGTACTCCACCTCCTCATCTCCATCCTTGGCCTCGGTGCCATTGGCGGCGTCGGCGGGGTTCTGCGTGCTTTCACCGGCTCCTTCTTGCTTCCGGCGGACCTTGTACGGCTCCCATTCTCCCTCCTTTTCTGCGGGGAACATGCGCGAGCGCACGCGGAGGCGCGCGGGAGTGAAGGACTCGGGCAACCCTAGCTGCGCAAGGGTGGTCTCGGAGCCGGGCGCGATAATCTGCAGGTGTCAGAAGTAGTTAATTGGGGAAGATGTGGTTGGCACATACAATAATCTGTTCATCTTTGAACGGAGGCATGGTGAACGGTGACCTCAGTGAAGGAGGCGCGTTTCTCGGACCTCCGAAATGCTCTGGCGCGACTGCGACTGCGTTATGCAAGGCGGGATTATGTAATCACAAGTCACCAGCCACACCAGCCACATCCCATCCCACTTGACCGACCTTCAGCTTCTACCAAGCTTCGAGAATCCAGGGCATGGCACTGCATGGGTCTTCCAAGGCCAGTGAATCCAGCTCGTGGGCAGACAACAACCTCTGCCGCGGCAACACCATGTCTGCATCCTCTCTGACCCCTTCCACAACTCCAATCGAATGCCCGAGGGAGCCTCTCCCGTGAACCTGTCTGGAGACCCAACGACCCTCAGTTCCTACCATCACATGCAATCCCGGTTCACCACACCACCATGGATGCAGCCAACGCCATGGGATCCAGTGCCAGCAGCGCCTCTGCTGTGCTAACCAGCGCGGTGGGAGCTCTGAATAGCTCCGCGACTGCCGCACCCTCCGTCGAAGCAGCCCACGTCTCGACATTCGGTTTGCTCGGCCGTGTGATACTGACAATAATGCGTGTGATCCCGGGTCTCCTCTACTGGATTATTACTTTCACGACCATAACGCTTCCAACATGGCTTTTTACGCTCTTTTCCACGACATTGACGTTCACCATGAATTTCACAACACTGTAAGAGGTCGGAATGCATCGTTCAATCAGCACCTGCTAACCGTCCTAGAATGCTTATAATCCTGCTCGTCGTATCCACAGTGAGCTACCTCATACGTTACCGCTTCATGACAATGTACCCGAAGTTGCCGTCCGAACCCCAGCGCGAGAACCCCCAAGTCGAAGTCTTTCCAGATACCCAAGAAGGCGATTCCAAAAGACTATCCAACTACCTCGACGAGTTCCTCAGCGCTATCAAGGTATTTGGATATCTAGAGAGGCCCGTATTCCATGAGCTTACTCGCACAATGCAAACTCGTAAAATGATAGCAGGAGAAACATTGCTCTTGGAAGAGGAGAAGGGGTTTTGTCTAGTTGTGGACGGAGAGGTGCAAATCTTTGTAAAGTCCAATCGCGAGGGGCCTGATTCTGAGGATGAGGATGATGTCTCCGAAGGCTCGTCCAGGTCTACCAGGAGGCCTGACGCGCACAGTCAGGGCTACCAGCTCCTTACCGAAGTCAAGAACGGCGCCCCCATGTCGTCCTTGTTTTCTATCCTTTCGCTATTCACCGAAGACATTCGACTTCGCCATGAGGATGAAGAGGACCTTGCGGATCCCAGTGTGCCGGGCACTCCCTTCGAACAAGAACGACAGACTAGGCCCTTTATGACGCGCAATAGCAGCTTTGCCACGGACGATTCCCGTCCAACCACCCCAAATAATAACGTTACCGGATATCCAACCAATTCTCTCCCACGTCGTGCATCTGGTCTCGCCAGCCCCACTGCGGGCGGTCGTCTGTCGAGCGTACCTCCTTTGGCGTTAGACACTGAGGACGCCCATGCGAACGGGCAACCATCCCTGCCGCCTCCGCGACCTCGGTTGGCGCGCTCCAGGTCGACGAAGCGCAAGTCGGCTCACCCAGATATAGTGGCCAGAGCAACCGTGGATACCACAATCGCCGTCATACCAGCGTCTGCCTTCCGACGTCTAACTCGAGTTTACCCCAAGGCTACCGCACACATTGTACAGGTGATATTGACGCGTCTACAGCGCGTTACATTGGCAACCGGCCATGCGTATCTGGGACTTACGAGCGAGGTGTTGCGCACAGAGAAATTCATGAACAAATACACGACATACAACCTACCTGGATTCCTTCGTGGTGGACCCTTGGAAAGGCTCAAAGAGAAGTTTGCGAACGAACGTGAGCGGATCGGACCTGAAGAAGGTATCAAAGGGATAGCACTTCACAAGGCAGGAGGAAGCCGTCGACGAAAATCACAGGCATCTCTTAGGAAAGGAGTCGTCACGCATGCAAGCCTTGCTGCGGCGCGCGGGAATTCCGTGGATCTCGATAACGAGACTCTCAATCGTCACATTACCCCAGAACCCGACCGCACGGAAAGAGTCAGTGCAGGGGATCTTCTCACTAATACTCAGCTTCCCAGGGGCAATACACGACAAGGTCGCTATAGCTTTTCTCAGCCATATCAACAGGAACACCGCCGTGATGCCCGGTCGCCATTGGATGCTAGCACGTTCAACCCCTTTGCCTCTCCGCTGAGTAGGCCCGCAGGATTACACAGGCAGGAATCTGTGGACGAAGCCACGAAATTTCGGGAATCCGTTCTAGAATGCATGTTCAAGGCCATCGGCTTGACTGATCTGGATAACCCCATGCCCAAACCGTCAGCATCCGTGGAGCAATCTCCTCGTCTTGTTACTTTTGATGCCAGACGTCAAAAGGCTGTGTTCTCTAACGCTTTCGGCTTCATTGACCCCTATGACTCTCTTCGAGACGCAGATACGGAATCTATGGTATCAGCTTCTGCAGTGTCAACATTAAGCGCGAATGGCCACCAGAATATCCTGGAAGACATTGTCAACGATGTCGAGATTGTCTTCTTTCCGAAGGATTCCGTCCTTGTGGAGCAGGGCGAGAGGAACCCAGGCCTATACTACGTCATCGATGGGTTTCTCGACGTGAGCGTGCCGATCGAGGAGGAACGTACGGAGCACAATGCTCTAGGAGCCCTCCCCGTTAGTCCAGGGATCGATGAATCTGAATTGTTTGCCGGCCCAAATTTCAGCAAGAGAACCAACTCCGCCACACATTCTGGCGACCACACCAAGAAGAAAAAGACAAGGAAAAGTCTTTTTCTGACTAAGCCGGGAGGATTGGCAGGATACTTGGGATCAATATCATCCTACAGATCTTTCATTGATGTTACCGCCAAGACAGATGTATACGTCGGCTTCCTACCACGCGCCGCTATCGAGAGGATTGTCGACCGTTACCCGGTCGTATTACTTACCATGGCAAAGCGCCTTACGACGCTTTTGCCACGCTTGATTCTTCACATAGACTTTGCCCTGGAGTGGGTGCAGGTCAACGCCGGACAGATCATTTATAACCAAGGCGATGAAAGTGATGCGATATATATCGTCCTGAACGGCAGATTGAGAGCGATACAAGACGGCAAGAACAACGACATGAAAGTCATCGGCGAGTATGGGCAAGGAGATAGCGTAGGTGAGCTTGAGGTTTTGACAGAGTCGGTCCGCCCGGGATCGCTTCATGCTATTCGCGATACAGAAGTCGCAAAGTTTCCCAAGACTCTCTTCAACAGCCTCGCCCTGGAACATCCGGGCATCACCATTCAGATCTCCAAGATCATCGCTTCTCGGATGCGCGCTTTGATTGACGACCCTTTGCACGAGCAAGGGAAAGAGGGTGGTGTCAAAGTCTCTCGGAACAAGGTGTCTTCCACTGTCAACCTGCGGACAGTCGCTATCCTACCTGTCACCGCTGGCATACCCGTCACCGAATTTGCGAGTCGCTTGATGAACGCCTTGAACCAAATCGGTGCGCAGAATGGGGTTGTATCCCTCAATCAAGGCGCGATCTTGAATCATCTGGGCCGCCATGCGTTCAACAGAATGGGGAAGCTCAAGCTCTCACAATATCTCGCTGATCTGGAGGAGAAGTATGGGCTTGTCCTTTACGTCGCAGACACGACCGTGAAATCGCCCTGGACACAGACCTGCATCAGCCAGGCGGATTGCATCCTGTTGGTCGGACAAGCCGAGGGATCACATCAAATCGGCGAGTATGAGCGGTTCCTTTTGACCACCAAGACGACCGCTCGCAAGGAACTCGTGCTTTTGCACACGGAAAGGTACTGCCAGCCGGGCGTGACTCGGAAGTGGCTTCGCGATCGCCCATGGGTCAATGGTAGCCACCACCACATCCAGATGTCGTTCCGCATTGCGAATGAACCCGTCCATCCAGCTGGACGTCGTTTCGGGACAGCTCTCAAGCAGAGGGTGCAGGTCTTGCAAGCTGAGATTCAGAAGTATACATCTCGTAGGGTCAGACAAACTCCCCTATATTCTGCGGAAACGCCGTTCAAAGGGGACTTCCATCGTCTCGCCCGACGGCTGTGCGGTAAGTCAGTAGGTCTTGTGCTTGGAGGCGGCGGAGCCCGTGGTATTGCGCATATTGGCGTCATTCGCGCCCTGGAAGAAGCCGGTATTCCTATTGATCTTGTTGGCGGTACTTCGATAGGCGCTTTCATCGGCGCTTTGTATGCATGGGACGCGGACGTCGTACCCATGTATGGGCGAGCGAAGAAGTTTGCCAGCCGCATGGGCAGTATATGGAGGTTCGCGCTAGACTTGACATATCCCTCGTACGCATCCCTTTCCACTGTCTCTTGTTCTCTACAAACTAACGATCTCCAGCGCCTCCTACACCACAGGCCACGAGTTCAACCGCGGCATCTTCAAGACCTTCGGCAACGCCCAGATGGAAGACTTCTGGCTCGAATTCTACTGCAACACGACGAACATCAGCAAATCGCGCTCCGAGATCCACACCTCGGGCTACGTCTGGCGCTACGTGCGCGCCTCCATGTCCCTGGCCGGCCTCCTCCCGCCGCTGTGCGACAACGGCTCCATGCTCCTCGACGGCGGCTACATCGACAACCTGACGGTCACGCACATGAAGAGCCTCGGCGCCGACGCCATCTTCGCCGTCGACGTCGGCAGTCTGGACGACGACACCCCGCAATCCTTTGGCGACTCGCTCTCGGGCTTCTGGGCCCTCGTCAACCGCTGGAACCCCTTCTCCTCGTACCCCAACCCCCCGACCCTCAGCGAGATCCAGTCCCGCCTCGCGTACGTCAGCAGCTATGATGCGCTCGAGCGCGCGAAGAATACGCCTGGTGTGAGGTACATGCGACCGCCCATCGACGCGTACGGGACGCTGGATTTCGCCAAGTTCGACGAGATTTATCGGGTTGGGTATGAGTATGGGAGGCAGTTTTTGGGCGAGTTGAGGGAGAAGGGCGGGATGCCGGTGAAGGAGGAGAGTGAGAGGGAGAAGGATTTGAGGAGGACGATGGCGCCGAGACGGGCGAGTATTTAGTGAGCGCGTTTCCTGATGTGAAGGGGCGGAGAGAGTACAAGGGCTGCAGTTTCTCCTACATGCCCAAAGCGTGTTCAGAGCGAGCTTTGAGATATCCCCAACAGTTATGAGCAGTGGAGGCGCCATCGAGTGGCAGCGTCATGACAACGTTGATTGATTACACCCGCATCAATATCCATCTATTCCTCCCAATCCGCCAAATGTTGAATGCTTTCCCTGCCATGTCCTTCGTGAGAAGTGTTGAGATCTACTCTACCTCAAAAGCCATAAAGAAACGAACTTTACTTTTCCCCCTCGAAAAACAGAACTCAAAAACTCCAAGTTGCAAAATGGGGAAGAAAGAAGAAAAATTGCCCCGTATATGCATGCTACTACTTTGTTGAACAAGACAAGACAAGACGAGACCAAGTCTCGAGAAATTCCTCCGTTTCCAATCCCTCGTCCTGAACTCCCGCTCCCGTGGTAACTGACCTTGACGCTGACGCTGGCATGGTGTTGAAAATGCATGCATGCGAAAAAGAGAAGAAAGATACGGGGGAAAAAGAGCCCGCAAATGCACTATTACCCCCGAAGCAAAAAAGACTGCTGAAGTCGGAACCGTCGCCCTTCCCTCTCAACTAGATCACGTCGGATTCGGCGCCGCCGCACCCGTGATATCCTCTGTATCCTCGACGGGCGCACACGTGCAGAAGAGATTGGTGTCGCCATAAGCTGTACCATAATTAGCAAACCTCATCCCTCATATCTCCGGGGGAAAAACAGCAGAGAGCGTGACTCACCGTCATCCAACCGCGTAACACTCGGCCAGAACTTCCTCTCCCTTAGATACGGCAACGGATACGCCGCCTCCTCGCGCGAATAACTCCTCTCCCACTCCCCCCTCAGCAAATCCTGCTGACTATGCGGCGCCATCTTGAGCACGTTCCCCTCACGCGGCTGCTTTCCTTGCTCCACCGCCTCGATCTCCTTGCGGATCGAAATCAGCGCGTCGCAGAACCGGTCCAGCTCCTCCTTGCTCTCGGACTCGGTCGGCTCGATCATCAGCGTGTTGGCGACGGGCCACGACATGGTCGGCGCGTGGAAGCCGTAGTCCTGGAGGCGCTTGGCGATGTCGATGGCCTCGACACCCGCCGTGTCTTTGAATTTGCGCACGTCGAGGATAAATTCGTGGGCGCAGCGGCCGTTGTCGTTGGTGTAGAGGATCGGGTAGTGAGGCTTGAGGCGCGCGAGGATGTAGTTTGCGTTCAGGAGCGTGACTTTGGTGGCTTGCGTCAGGCCGACGGCGCCCATCATCTTGATGTATGCGTAGCTGATGGGTAGGATGCTGGCGCTGCCCCAGGGGGCGCCGCTGACGGGCGCGATCGCCTTGTCGCCGCCGGTTTCGCCGCGCAAGTGGCCCGGGAGGAAGGGTGCGAGGTGCTTCGCGACGCCGATGGGGCCCACACCGGGGCCACCGCCGCCGTGGGGGATACAGAAGGTCTTGTGGAGGTTGAGATGGCAGACATCGGCTCCGATCTCGCCGGGGGAGCAGAGGCCAATTTGGGCGTTCATGTTGGCGCCGTCCATGTAGACTTGGCCGCCGTGCTGGTGGATTATCTCGCAGACGGCTTTAATCTGGGGTTCGAAGACGCCGAAAGTGCTGGGGTAGGTGATCATGATGGCGCCGAGCTCGTGGCTGTGCTTCTCGCATTTGGCCTTGAGGTCTTCCATGTCCAGATTTCCAGTCACGGTGTCGCACTTGATAGGCACGACTCTCATGCCGCACATGGCTGCGCTGGCAGGGTTGGTACCGTGTGCTGAAACTGGGATCAGACAGATGTCCCGATTCTTTTCGCCCCTGTCCTCGTGGTATTTCCTGATGACCCGAAGACCGGTGAACTCGCCCTGCGCGCCAGAGTTCGGCTGCAGAGAAACGGCGTGGAATCCGGTAATCTCCGCCAGGTCGGCCTCGAGCTGGTTGATCATCTTAGCGTATCCCTGAGCCCTATCCAGGGGGAGGAAAGGATGCAGGTTGGACACGGTAGACCAGGTGACGGGAACCATCTCGGCGGTTGCGTTTAGCTTCATGGTGCAGGATCCCAGAGGGATCATGGAGTGCACGAGCGACAAATCTTTGGACTGGAGGTGGTAGATGTAGCGGAGAAGTTCCGTCTCGGAGTGGTAGGAGTTGAAAACGGGGTGGGTCAGGTACGGAGTCTGCCTCTTGAACTCGGCTGGAACCTCAACATCATGCGTTTTCTCGAAGCTCGATGCGTCCTTGTCGGAGACGGAAGAGTTTCCAAACTTCTTGAAGCTGCTGATAAGCGTGGAAGCCGATTTCTCGCTGGTGGTCTCGTCGACTGTAATTCCAATATGACTGTCGTCAATCTTCCGCACATGCACAAAGCTTTCGCGAAGATGCGTAATGATGTCGTCCGTCTTCGAACCGCTCTCCACGACGAAAGTGTCGAAAGCAGCCGGCTGGTTGTTCAAGTGTCCTCTTTGGCCTGTTTGGAAGCCAGCCTCCGCAATGGCGCTCTGGATATACCGCGTCTTGGCTATGACGTTCTGGGCGATATCCTTCAATCCGTTGGGGCCATGATAGATAGCGTAGAATGCACTCATATTCGCCAGAAGCGCCTGCGCTGTGCAAATGTTGCTTGTTGCCTTCTCACGACGAATATGCTGCTCGCGGGTCTGCAGCGCAAGTCGTGCAGCATGGTTGCCAAGCCTGTCTTTGGAAAGACCGATCAAACGACCGGGAATCTTGCGCTTGTGCTTCTCTGAGCATGCGAAGAAGGCCGCATGGGGACCGCCGTAACCCAATGGTACACCGAACCGTTGAGCGTTTCCGAAGGCGATGTCGGCACCGAACTCTCCAGGGGGCGTCAGCACCGTCAGAGCCAGGAGATCAGTGGCCACACTCAGAAGAGCGTGGTTCTTATGAACCTCCTCAGCCAGTTTCTTATAGTCATATACACCACCCTCGGTGTCAGGGTACTGAACCAAAACTCCGACCAGATCTTTGCCCAACTCTTCCACTCTGCGGCAACCATCCTTCAAGATATCGCAGACTTCGATTTTGATACCGAATCCTTCAGCTCGAGATTGTAATACGGCGAGGGTTTGCGGGTGGCAGGCGCTCGAGACGAGGTAGGTCTTGTTCGGGAGCTTCTGTCGGGACATGGGAAGAACACCCATCGAGAGGGTCATGGCTTCGGCGGCGGCGGTGGGCTCGTCCAATACGGAGGCATTGGCGATGGCGAGACCGGTCAGATCGCTGCACATGGTCTGGTAGTTGAGCAATGACTCCAGCCGGCCTTGACTTATTTCAGGCTGGTAGGGAGTGTAGCTGGTATACCAAGCTGGATTCTCGAAGACATTGCGCTTGATGACTTCTGGTACTTTTGTTCCCGCATAGCCGCAGCCAATAAAGCTCACATCGGGGTGGTTCTCGCTCATTACTTCCTCAAACTCTTTCAGCAGCTGAGACTCGGAGAGTCCCTTTGTGGTGGACTGATCCGACTCGAGAATGCCCTTGATCTTGAGATCTCTTGACGAGAGGACATCCGGGGGTATGACTTGCTTAACGAAATCATCCAGCGATTTGACAGGAGGATCCAGCACAGCGAGCATCTCCTCTACCGACTTGGCCGAGGGGCCTATATGGCGGCGGGGAAAGGTATCGAGGTCCTCAAAAACGGAAGAGAGCTGTTTGTTTGCACCTGGGGCGGGCTCGAGGACATCTCCGGCGTTGCCATTGCCGTGAAAGGCGCGTCGAATAGACAATTGTGAGGCAGTCCTCAGAGAAGAGGCGGTCAATGGCCTGGAGAATGGTCGGGAAGCTCGAGGGGCCAGTTGGCGGGCAGAGGAGGCTGCCCTGAGACAAAGGGAGCGCATTTCTGCAGGCGATATTGGCCAATTGCCCGAGGGAGAGCGAAGGAGGGCTAAAAGTATGGGTACGGAGGAGGAGTGAGAGGGAGAGGCCGGGGTCGGAGGGCGGAGTACGCAGAGTGAACTTCTACTCCGAGGTCAGACCAGTGGTTTGGGTTCAGTTCTGGGACTGATTGCCACCGCCGACGGGAATACAAAAGGCCAGCGAAAGGAGCCCAGTCGAGGCTTTTGGGAAGTTGAGAAAGAGTGAAGCTGAGGGTTTGGAAAGAAAACCGCAAAGGGAGAAAAAAGGGAACCCCGAAAATCCGGGGACTGGACCATGGGCCATGGTGTGAGAGAGAGACTAGAGTGCCAAAGTGGCCCAACACCCGCGAAATGCCGTCGGGGAACTATGACGCCCGCAACAAAATCGCCGAGGCGACGCGATAAGATAAGCTAACGCGTTCGCTCTAGTCCCGATACGGCTAGCGCAGTTTTCTCTCGGAGTGTTACGAAAACGCGCTCGGCTATTTCCTGTATTCCTGCCAATCAGAGACGTCGGGCAGACGGGACCTGGTGAATAAACAGGTACAAGAAACGTCCAAGCGTAACATTTCACATGTCTCTTGTACCTAACGACGCCTACAACTATACATAGTTTAGCCACGGGTTTGTATCCATCCTAGAGTGATTCAAGTCTTCCTACACTCACTTACAAAGCTGTATACACGTCAAGTACCCCGTTGGATAGCCCAGTGATCGCTCATCCCAAGGAAGATAAGACGATCGACCACCCACAACACCGGAACAATGTGAATTGACGTCATCTCATCAACAATCGTCGCATATATTGGGGAAACGAGCAAAAAAGAACGAGGCGCCACTGTGGCAGGATGCAGGTCATGCGTCGTACAATATCCATCTATCTCCCTATCTGAAGACACCTTCAAGGAACCACAACGAACCCCACCAACAGCTTCCAGATCGCTCCTCCTCACACAATCTTTCGTGCTTCAAGCTTCATGGCAGAATTCAAGACAGTTCGGTATTCACATTTCCCTCGTTAGGGATCTAGGCCCACGATGGTACTCCGAGATCTACTAATTTTATCGTACACCGCTCTTTCATCAGCCACCCTATCTGCGACCCGTTTCGACGACGTGCTCTGGGACGATGACAACTGGGCCATCATCAACCGCAACCTCACCCAAGGCGACTTCCGCCATCGCATGACCCTGTCAAACGGCTACCTAGGAATCAACGTCGCCGCTTTGGGTCCCTTCTACGAGGTCGAGAAGGTCGCCCCCAACCACACGGAATTCAACGGCTGGCCCCTCAACAATCGCCGCCACACCTTTGCGAGCATTGCTGGATTCTACGGCTGGCAAGAGAGTATCAATGGTTCCAACTACCCCTGGCTCGATCAGTATGGAGGCGAGTCTGTCATCAGTGGAGTACCACACTGGGCTGGGCTCTATGTTGGAGCCAACAGCGTCGTGCTCAACGCGTCGGTTGATAGAGCCCACATACACAACTTCTCGTCCACCCTTAATATAACCGCCGGTCTGAGGACGTGGGACTACACCTGGACTCCTGCCGGTGGGGAGCCTATCCAGGTCCAATATACCATGCTAGTGCACAAGCGCTTTGTCAATCAGGCTGCCGTACAATTGAAGCTCACGGCTTCCCGAGACACCGATGTCACTGTGTTTGATGTCCTGGAAGGCGCGAGCGCTGAGCGGACCGAATTCGCTAGCAAGAGCTATGAAACAGAGAGTCCCTCGATATGGACGGCAGTCAAGCCCATGAACATCACGGACGTGACAGCCTTTGTACACTCTACAATCACTCTAAGTAAGAACCTGGACAAAGTTTCTAGGAGCGCAGTGATCGAACCACATGGCCTATATACGCGCAACCAATCCTCCATAGCACAGGCTTTCGCCTTCGAGTTACCTGCTGGAAAAACCATCGAAGTGGAAAAGTTCGTCGGGGCAGCATCTTCAGACGCTTTCGATGATCCTAAACGTGTCGCAAAAGACGTTTCCATCTCGGGTGCTCAGCAGGGTTTTACCGCCCTCCTCACTTCCCATGTAGAGGAATGGTCCTCTGTGTTAACGAAAGACTCAGTCGACAATTTCCACCTTGAAAATGGATCGTTACCAAACGACAACTACATCGTGGAGATGCAAATCCTTGCCGTCACGAACCCGTTCTACATTCTTCAGAATACAGTGGCACCGAACGCCCTGGCAGTGGCCAACAACACTCGTCTTGGTGTAGACAGCATTTCCGTCTGCGGTGTTGGATCCGATTGCTACGCCGGTTTCATCATGTGGGATGCCGATGTATGGATCGCCCCGGGATTGCAAGTCTCGCACCCCTTCCACATGCAGCAGGTCACCCGCTACCGCCTGGGGAAATTCGCACAGGCGAGGGAGAATGTCAAGATGGCCTTCACCTCGTCGAAATGCGACGAGGATTTCAGCAATCTAGGGGCTGTATATCCTTGGACAAGTGGGCGGCAAGGTAACTGCACCGCCACGGGACCTTGCTTTGATTACGAGTACCATTTGAACGGTGACATTGCCATCGCCATGTACAACGAGCTTGTGGTTACTGGTGATGGCAAGTACTTTAAGGAAAATCTTCTTCCGATTTGCAACGCCATCGCCCACTTTTACAGCGAGCTGCTCTCTTATAACAGCGCCACTGACACGTACTACCTGGAGAATGCAACTGATCCAGACGAGTACGCCAACAACATTGACCGGCCTGCCTTCACAACAGCCCTCATCCAAATGCTCCTCGACTACACCAACTGGCTCAACACCTATTTCGGCCTCCCAGCCAACGACTTCTGGGCCGAACAATCCTCCAAAATGCCCCTCCCCATCGACACCACCACCAACATCATCCTCGAGTACGCCAAAATGCCCGGCTCCGTCACCGTGAAACAAGCCGACGTCGTCCTCATCGACGACCTCCTCCACTTCCACCAACCCGAATCCCTCGCCGCGCTCGACTACTACGCCGCCAAACAATCCCCCTTCGGCCCCGCCATGACCTACGGCGCCTACAGCATCGTTGCCAACGAGCTCTCCCCCTCCGGCTGCTCCAGCTACACCTACAACCTCTGGAGCTCCCACCCCTACGTCCGCGCCCCCTGGTTCCAATTCTCCGAGCAGCTCGTCGACGAGAACCCGGGGAACGGCGGCATCCAGCCCGCCTTC
Source organism: Westerdykella sp. P71 (assembly GCA_019022765.1). NCBI lineage: Eukaryota > Fungi > Ascomycota > Dothideomycetes > Pleosporales > Sporormiaceae > Westerdykella > Westerdykella sp. P71. The sequence goes on along the minus strand of JAFHBW010000288.1, from coordinate 9,478 downwards.
CCCTTCCTCACGGGCTCCGGCGGCGCCAACCGCGTCGCCATCTTCGGCTTCCTAGGCCTGCACCTGCAGCTCGACACGCTGGAGGTGGATCCCTCGCTGCCCCCCCAGATCCCGCGATTGGCGTACCGCACGTTCTACTGGCAGGGCTACGGCATCCAAGCCGTCTCCAACCAGACGCACACAACCCTCACCCGCCTCCCGAGAGAGCACTACACCCTCCCCAACGCAAACTCCACATGGGCCGCTCGCCCCATCCCCGTATCAGTAACCCACCTCCCCCACAAACGCTTCTCCCTCGACTACGACGCCCCCGCCACCATCCCGAACCGCCAAATTGGCCGCAAGAAAACCGTCCCCGGAAACATCCTGCAGTGCGCGTCGAACGTGTGGTCCCATGCGCCCGTCCTCCCGGGCCAGTTCCCGCTCAGCGCTATCGATGGCGCGGCGAGCACGAAGTGGCAACCTGTCCCTCAATCGTCGGCATCGGAGATGGCGTATCTATCCATCGATCTCGGTGAAGGGGAAACGGAGGGACGGTTCTATCCTGTTAGGGATGTGATGTTTGATTGGGGCGCCAGACCGCCGTTTCGCTACGAGGTCCTCTTCTCAAACGACTCCGCCTTTGACCCCTCCTCCTTTTCGAACCATGATGATGTAGGGACGGCGAAGGCGAGTGAGCGCTTCGCTGGGAAGGTCGTGAATGTCACGGAGCGATGTCCCCCGCCGGAGATATCTGTCCCGTATGATCCCCGCAGAGCGCACTTGATTCAGCGGTACAGGGGCAATACGACGAATTGTACGCTCGAGCAGGCGGTGTGGAGTGGGCGGTATGTGCATCTGGGTGTTGTGGGGAGTTTGTATGGGGCCGAGTGGTGGGAGGGGCGGCCTAGTGTTGCCGAGTTTAGTTTGGTGGTTGAGGAGGGGTGGGAGGGGAAGGGGGATGAAGGAGGCTATTGGGATGGTGGGGACTATGTGGAAGAGAGCGGTAAGGAGGGATATGCGGAAGATGTTTGGATACAAGAATTGTGATTTGGGACTTGTTGTTGTAAGAGCGGGTTGGGTAGAATCGACATAGATAGCCCAGAGGATAGATGTTTGGTTGACATGATATGAGAAAGGCAAGCTAGACGCGGACGGCAGATAATCGCACAATATACGAACATGCGGCCATTTGAAGACCGAGGAAGTGGGCAAAACGGGTGGCTAGGAACTCCAGAGATGACTAATCACGAAAGGGATATTTGGTGGCATCATGTAGTCGGTAGCATCATGTGGTCGATGGGCAGAGACCACAGTCCTTTGTTTCTCTCTCATTGAAATATGCAGATATGCAGTACCGGAATATCGCTGTTATTTGACAAGCCGGCCCAATTCCGCTTGCAAGGCTTCAACGTTGGTTCTCAGATCAGTCCCCATCGCGTCTCCCTGTCGACTCATTAGCCTACTTTCGTCCCTGCTGCGCACATTTATTCTACTCACCGCATTCTGCAAAACAGCATGCAGGAGCACAATCGCATTCTGTAAATCGCGTCCCTGGTTTCCCTCTCCCCCTTCACCCTTCCCCGTCTCTGCCGTAGCAAGCTCCTTGATGGCCTCCAACAGCCCAGCATCTTCGTTCAACTCCTGAACAACGCAGACGGTCCCTTCGGGAACCTGTGCCAAAAGACCTAACCCCAGAAGCCCTTCGGATCTGGGCTCGGCAAAGAATCGCTGTCGGACCAGACGCGCAACGGGCCGTGCAATCATAGGCGTCTGGAGTGCGCGGCGAAGCAGGACTTTGGAAGAATCCGTATCCCCTGTGTCTGATCGAGAAAGGTATCTCAACATGTTGACAATAGCACGGGCTAGCTCGATCTGTGCGTTCTTCATCGCAGTACTGGGTACCGGTGCGGAAGGCGCTAAGGCTTGCGTGACGATGACGTCGAGTTTTGTCGAAATCACCTGCTCGATGATCTCGAGGTTGCTGGAGACAAGTTTGGCTAGGATTGCGGCCGCTTCGCCTCGTACGGACGGGTCGTCGGTGGTGAGGAGATGGCTGCAGGTGTCCAGGAGTCCGGCGTGTACGAGGGTCGGGCGATTGTCTTCGGGATAGGAGAGGAGTCGCGCGAAACCTGCTGCGGCGTAAAGTAATGCTGGTTCCTCTCGTTGAGAGAGAATGGCTAGTAGAGGTACATGAACACCCAGCTCTTGGACCATGCGTCTGGCAACCTCATCGGACGTGGTGAGGTTGCCAAGTATCACGCAGGCGCATATCGTAAATGGGCCAATGTGACCCACGAGCAACCATTCGCTGATTTTATGAATAGGAGGACTGTCGAGGCTGTAATTGTCGACAAAGTCGTCCGTGGCGGCGATCGCAGAGAGGGAATTGACGAGCTCCACCATGACTAGGATATTGTAATCCACGTCAGCAGGAGGATCGTTGGGATTTGATGCCAGCGCCCGGAAAGCATCCTCCACTTGTGACAATCCTACTTCGTGACTTATCGTCACATCCACAACCTCGACGAAGATTTCTGGCGCTGCGGCTTGCTGTTGAATTACCGGGTCTTGAAGATAATGAGCCAGCACCGCAGTCAAGCCAATAAAGACCTCCGTGCCCGTATATTCCATGGCAATATTCACAATGTTCTTGAACACATGAAGCGAAGTGGTATTGTGCAGTTGATCGGGAGTCAGCTTCTCGGTGATGCATGTAAGCAGGTCGGTGGCATATTCCCACCCATCCTCGTGTAGCTTGCCCTGAGTGAAGCGTTCTGAAATGACATGGTCAAGTCGCAATTCGGCTGCTCGGAACTGAGCAGGGTCTTCCATTGTTCAGCACCTCACATGAGCCTGGGGACTAACAACTGACCGTAATCGTTGCAAAGATTCAGCATCACCACAAGCGACGTGGTAGACAAAGAGTCCAAATCAAGGCATACAGAAATCTTCTCGAGGATTGGGGTCACTACAGCACGGTTTTCATCTACAGATTATGTTAGTTCCTGATCATCGAAGAGTAATGGTCCAGCCTTTGTACCATTGTCGACCACGCAGTTGCCAATAACTCTCAGATACTGCTTGGCCAGACCGGCCGGAATCTCCGATGGCCGAAACTGTTCAATAACATATTCCAGAATACCCGTTGCCCGGAACTGTTCCCGCCACCCCTCTGTATTGTGTTAGCTGTTCAACATGCACGAATTACGCTTGTGAAGCTTTTACCGTCTTGGCCGGCAGCAGTTCCAACAGCTTGGACTATCTTCTCCACTTCATCTATCGCTCCTTCCTCACGGAGCTTGCTGAGGTACGTGAGAAGATCCCTAAGCTCCTCTGTCGCTTCGCTGGGAGATTTCGCGAGGATGGTTTCGGGCCAGGCAGCCCTACTGTCTGGTTGTCCACCAGGCATGATTGATAGCCCCAGAGCGAGACTCGTTAGGTAGAAACTTCCGAATCCCTCATAAGTTTCAAGATGGCCCAAGTTGTGTTTGGAGCGTTGAGCCAGGGGTGCCCGTTCCCTAGTATTTATTTGGATGGGTTGGGATATCGTCTTCCGTACAAAGCTAGCAAGATCCCGTAATGGCAATCATCATCCCTCGAAATGTATCACCGGATTGTGTCACGTAAATGTATAGTTATATGTAGACAGGAACATTGTGGTGTTGACGTTCCCCTGTCCGCTGCTTCCTATTCCTCGCTTAGCACCGGCTAATCCTTCCCTCTTGAAAAGGGAAATCACGTGCATAAACAAATAGCTTGGCACGTCTTTGGCATCTGGGATAGATGGACAGCTATCACGTAGCAGTCTCCATTGCACATTGCTCTACTTTAGGATCCTCGACGCGAAACAGCGGCATACAATCACAGTGCAAGATGACTCGGGCGCAACAGACCATTTCGATCGCCTTGCTCCTCTCCTCAGTATGGATCTCCTCTCTGTGGTCTTGAACACGTTTAACAAGTGCTAGCTCTACCTGGCCATCTTCACACAGATAATACCACTCCCCGAGAAGGTCCAGAATGAGATTGTCCCCGTGGTATGTCAATCAGTCTTGCCAAATTGAACAAAAGCTCACGCGACTTCAGATTCCGTTCTGGGCGCTCATTTCCTTCGGCTCCTACCTCCTGTTCAAGCTCGGATTGGGGGTGTTCACGTTCAACGATGTTCCGGACGCCCATAAGGAATTACTTGGTCAGATAAAGCAAGCGAGGGCAGAACTGCGGGCGAAGGGAGTCGACGTCGGAGATGATTGAATGGCACCACACGCAGTTCGGCATGGCAGACACATTAGGGGTCGAACACTGAGACTGAGCGAGCATACCGCATCAAAGCCTGTCCACTCCATCGAACCGCGGCGCAGCATTTCTCACTAGCACAATTTGCGAGCGTATGCTCTGGTCTCTCGCTTTGATTCAATTCTTGCCTTGTTCTGCTTTATGCTTCTGCTTTAGCTTCTTCTCTGTCTTCATAAACTCCCTTATTCCGACGGGTATATCGTCAAACAAATGATCTGGCGACGCTTCCACTAGCCAATTGGTCTGGCTACCTCCTCCATCGTCGTCCATGCTGGTGGCAACACGCGAAGGGGTCCTCTGGCTCGCTACCATCGTCCCAGTTGCCCTCCCTGGTTCTCTTTGTGCCTGCAATGCTGCTCGTGCTTGCGCGTTCTTTTGTGCCCACTCCTCCATCTCATCCCGGTATAGATCCCATACACAGTTCACACATCCCGACATGCAACAGTTATCTGGCTCCGTAGGTTTTGGCGGGACAAGGACGCCCGCAATAACCTTCGACTTGGCGTCAATCTCCGCTCTCCGCTCTCCAGGGCCTGCTAAACGCGAGCCAAAGATAATGCGCCCTTTTTCCAATATCTCCTCCTTCTCGGTTTTCGGTAAGGACTCTGGTGGCGGTGGGGTAGGTGCGGTCCGGGTTGCAGATTGCGTTCTGCCCAGAGGATGCGACAACAGTTCTAGTTGGACGTGAGCGGGTTGTTCGCTGAATGGGAAGACTCATATGTATACCCGCATAGAAACCTTCAAGTGGCCTCGCCTGGTCCCCCTCTCCGGCTATGTAGCTCTTGAAGCGGCGATGTATCCGGTCGCTGTTCTGCAGTCCTACTCTTTTCGGTGCAACCATCCTCCAGGTTGGACTCCATATTCGTCGGCTGGAGGAACGGAGTCCCTGAGCTACGAGGGAGTGAGTGGGGGATACTGTGTTCATCGGAGGAACCAAGGTGGAGGGAGTTTTTGTGGTTCCAGTGGTAGGGCGCGACTATATGGTCGTTATAACAAATCGGCCATTACTGATCACAATGCCACGGGAAGCGTGCGTGAACATGAAGGATAAAATATGCAGCGCGAAGGCGATGAAGTCATTCCGCGGCCTCGGCAAAGCTTGCCGAACACCGATCTACGCTACAACCCAGACACGCGCCGGCAATCCATCCCACTACCACGCGCCGGGAGACGTGCCTTATTGCTAGCAACATCGGTTCCACGCGTCTTTTCGGTCGAATTGTATTGCTAGAGCCTTCCCAATGTCAATCGATCCTTCGGCGCCGTGTCGTACCCACTCTCGCGCCTCCTAGTGAACATCGACAACTGACATGGACGAACCACCCCGAAAGAGACGGAAGACGGCTTCACCGAACGCGAGCGAATTGACCCCGAGCCCTCTGAAGAAACATCCGCGCCGACCATCCTTTGCGTCGCCCACGAAAGCCAGCCTCGCGCGATACAATCCGAGCCTCCTACAGACCGGTCGCGAAGCTCTCATCAAGCGCGGAAAGCAGGCACGTGCCTTCATATTCGGTGGAGATGCGGAGGAAAGTGCTGGGGTGGAAAGGAGTCAGCAAGAAATTGGACAAACTGGCGTTGGTACGGGACCGGACAACTCTTTGGCAAAGTCCATCACAAACCCGTCCACAAAAGTGCGGAGAAACCTAAGGCGCTCTCCATCGGTAGAGGAAGAGGACGACGAGCCGGAGCTGCCACAGACGTCTCCTCGCGCTCTAGAGCAAGACACACCTCGACGGGGAATGCTATTCTCTTCACCAAGTAAACCACCTCCGCGCAAACCTTCCGGAGCTCAGCCTGCATTCAATTCGAAACAACCACAAAATCTGGAAAGGAGTCGCGAAACCGAAAATGGCGTGGAAGGGCACGAAAATCAGGACAAACAGGGTGCGGAAAAGAAAGAGCCTCCTGATCCCGAGCTGGAAAGTAGGAAGCGGGAGAAGGAGAAGCTGCTGCGGGAAATGGCAGAGCTGCAAAATGACGTGGAGCAATGCGTCGACAAAGTCAAGTGGCTCCACAGCCAATCTCCTAGTCAAGTAATCCCTCCCGGAGAGAGGGATGACTTGATTTCTCTCATCAACAAAATGAACGATTCAGGGATGGTTGAGAAAGAGGAACCCCAGCCTACAATTTCCAACCTACTGTGCTCATTCCTCCCATACACAGCGCAAGCTATTCCACAACCTCAGAAAGAACACGATTCGCAGGACATCCCATCACACCACCCCATAGAACTGGACGATCCCCTCCCATACCTGCAAATGTTCACCTCACTGCAATTCACCCCTCGAATTTCTCTTGCCAACCTGCAGGGACTGGACGACTCCTCACGCTACTCCCATCAGAAACTCACAGTCGACGTCGAAGGACCGCAAAAGCTCCTTACCGGCTCCGTTGAAGCTACAATTGACACCATTTCTCATACGATCGTTCATCTTCAAGTGCCTCGACTTTCCCACTGGGCCGAAAAGGAGTTGGGACCGTTCATGAGAGAGAAAGCGGGACAAAATGATCTCAGCTGCGTCTGCTGGGCAATGGAGTCATACTGGGAACTCGCGAGGAAGCGAGCGGACTATTGGCGCAAATGCGAGATGGCGTTCTCGCACCTGATACCAGGACGGGCAAACGTTGATGAGGATAGCGTCCGTGATGAACGTGGTGCGGGTGCGTCAAAGAGTATGACACGCAAGGATCTACTCCGCCTTCTGGGCCGCGATGTCCTCGTTTTGGAGGATAAGCATGTGCTTTTGAAGGTTTCGTGGCGTATTCGGTTTGACTGGACTGGCGAGGCCGAGTCCAACGTTAATGTTGAGGCGGCGTATCCACGAGTGTGTAAGTCATCTTTCTAGCTCCGGAATGGTTGAGAATTATGATGCTGATTGACCATAGGGGCGGAAGCGGACACGGGTAAAAGCTTGAAGACGATACCCCACACTTTCCATTCTCTGGTCGAGGCGAGAGGTGTGTTTGAGGCGACAAAGATCATGGTCGCCTTGCTGTTTGACCAAGAGTAGCGAGTGGTTCTCATGCGGCGACGTGCGGGGCGTCGTAAAAAAAAATGCTATGTGCGCCCTACGACCACCGGCGTTATTTGGCTGTATGGATGGGATGATACCACATGATGTAAAGGTGCGGCGCACGATGTATTGTTCATGCCTTTGAGAGTCTTTTTGTTTCTATAGGGAAGTGGACCTGTGTGTCATGAGTCTTTTCAATGGACTGTGAGCTTTTAGCTTCGCATCAGCAGCTTGCACTTCTGTTTCGCATGTATTCATGATAATGCTTAGTCTGTGTCTGGATTCCATCCATGCGCACTGGATAAACATTTCTACTACGGATGAAAAAGACTGCTTTTCCGCATCAGGGGGACGACAGAGAGCCCGACATTTAGGTTGATGATTGAATTTGGGATGAGAGGATATTTTTTTTTAAATCAGTCACTGAGTACATATGTATGAGAACGAATAACAAGAATTATTCGTGAGATCTGGTGTGAACAGCTCCGTTGACATCTTCAACCCATATTTGTTCTCCACAGATAAGTCCACAATGCTTAAGCTGCGCTCGGCCTTGTAGTCGGACTGCGCATCGCATCTGTGAATCTTCCAACATTGCACGTGCAGACTGCGTAGTCGGGCAATGTTTCTGGTATGTGTATACCGTTGCTTAGGCGCCCATGGTGTATCAGCGCAGCTTATTTTGCCAGATAGGCGTCCAAGGCCTTGATGAAGGTTCCCCCATTTGGCCTCGTCCTACAAATCTCTAGGACAGCTTTCCGCGCATCATCATGCTTCTGGAGTACTTCATCCCACGTATCGGTGTCTCCACTTAGCCGTTTAGGGTGTGTGTACGACGTCATTAGAATGTCGAGAAAGAGCAGGCGTAGGTTTGAGCCGGGCATGGTGTTGTTCAGAACATGGGACAAAAATGAAGGGTCCAATTTTGACGGTTTCCCTGCAGTCCACGTGGCATAGATGTTTCCCATTGCGTAGTTCATAAATCGCGCGGCCAATAATTTGTCTCCTAGGACCCAAGCGTAGACGTCGTCCAAGCAGGAGCCCGGTGAATACGTATCATAGTCTAACATAACTTTGGTCAGCGTCTCAGTACAACAGGTTCTTTTAGAGAAGGCTTACACATCCATTCCACGAACTTGGCGAAGATTGTGGGGTCGTCCTGGGAAAGTCGAACTGTCTTCTCCTGTGCTTCCTTGAATTGACCAGAACATGCCTTTTTCATGAAGGGAGAGTGGTACATGAGTAAGGCTTTCGGTAAATACGTCACGTGGGTGCACATCTCCTCCGAATCCGAGCACAACGAACTGGAGCTGCCAACCACCACCTTTACCACTGGCCCATGTAGCCTGTAGAGTGTTAGGATCTGAAAGTGGGGATGCACCGGAAAACATGTACAAACTCAAATAGCTTCGCGTGGACATCCCAGGGAGGGAGGGGAGAGCCAGCGCAGCAGGACAGCCCAGCAAAGTGAAAGGTTTCTGAGCTTGGCCACCAGCGTCGGCACCTTTGCGATCCGTAGCTGAGTTGGTTGGAGAAGTAATCGGTGCATCGGTGTTCGTTTTGGGGCTGAGATGGGGTTTCTGATTGTTGTTAACCGTGTTCTCTGCGTGTTATCATAGTAGATGCTAAATACCTCTGGAGTTGAGCTGCCGGGAGTGATGGGCACACTGCGATTCGCAGAGGTAGGCGATGACTGTTCCACTTTTAGAGCCTTAACTTCCAACTTAGGGAGGTGATGAGATTTAGGACTCTGCAAACTATAGGTCGCCTCTCTTAGACTAAGGAGCGGGTTCCCATTGCAGCCCTCAATGGGGTGGGTGGTCGGGGAGCTTAATTGAGGGGAGGCCGGTGTTGAAGCACTCAAACGCATCTTATAGTCATTGAACCTGACTTCCTCGAATGACATATTGTCATTGTAGGGTGGATAAACGACAAAGGACTGGAAATGCTCTTGCGTACATACATCTTCTGGTGCTGAGAGTTGTTGAGTGGTTCCTGGTTGTGGAGTTCCCACCGGCAGAGTGGAACTCGGGGCAGATAATGAAACGCTCGCGGAGGTGGAACTCGTAGCGGTGGAACTCGGGACAAACCATGAAGTGTTCGTAGGGGTGGACCTCGTAGCGGTGGAACTTGCGCCAAACAATGAAGTGTTCGTAGGGGTGGACCTCGTAGCGGTGGAACTT
>JAFHBW010000287.1:0-43666 GCA_019022765.1 Westerdykella sp. P71 | reverse complement strand
CACAAGTTATATGGGGCAAAGATAAAGAGGCGTTCGAGAACAATAAGGAGAACTTGGATGAGGAGGAGAAGTTTATGGAGGAGTGGCGGAAACATGGCCCTATGGGAGTATTATTTGACGTTATCTCATCGATATGTACACCACAAACCCGACAGCTCCTTGAGCGCTTTCAAATTGAGGAGGCAAAGCGTCTTAAGAAGCAGGGCTTTAGGCCGAAGGAGCTCATTAAGCCCGTGAAGACTCGCTGGAACTCCTATCATGCCTGCTTCGAGCGCGCCGCTGAGCTGGCAGGGCCTATCGACGCGTACATTGATTTCCGCGCGCAGGACTATAGAGCCGAAACTGCCTCGCGGCGGAGAGAGGCCTCGACCGAGAGACCTGAGCCAAGGCTCTTTATAACTGAGGGAGGTCTTACTGCAAAAGACTGGGCGACGATTACTGAGTACATTACGCTGCTCGCGCCCTTTGAGGAGGCGACGAGGTGGCTGCAGGGCAGGACCAAAGTCGGAAACCATGGAGCTATCTGGGAGGTTATCGTCGCCTTTGAGTTCCTACTCAATGAGCTCGAACAGATGAAGGAGCGCCTCGCCGAAGTGGACTATACGGCTGAAGACGCGCCCGAGGACCACTTAATAACTAACGTTAACGCCGCGCACAAGAAGCTCTCGGAGTACTACAACAAGCTTGACGCGTCCCCGGTCTACTACACCGCAACAATCCTCCATCCAACGTACAAACACTATCTTGATAGCGCTTGGAAGGTCCCTGATGACTGGGACGAGGCGGAGAATGGCCCCCATCCACAGCAGAACTGGCTGCCAAGCAACCATCGGGCTTTCCTAGCGCTCTGGAAATCGTATAAGGATCGAGTAGCTGTCGAGGCTGCTGACGGGCAGGGCGACGAGGACAATCAGCGGCCTACTAAGCGTTCAAAAGTCAACGCTGGAGGCAGCCGGGCAGCCTTCCTTAATGGTTTAATGCAGGCTGCTATTAAACAGAAGGAGCAGAAGCTTGAGGACGAGTTTGAACTATGGAAGAAGGAGCCTCCTCTCAGCCCTGATGACTTATTGGCCATCAACCCTATTAAGTACTGGCTACTCCAGGAGAATCGATATCCTATTTTGACGAAGCTTGCCCTTGACGTCTACTCGATCCCGGCCTCGGCGGCTGATTGTGAGAGGACCTTTAGTGAGCTAGGAGATCTACTAGGTACTCGACGACTAAATATGAAGCCTGAGCTCCTCTCAGCGCTGCAGGCGCTCAAGTCCTGGAAGAGAATAGGCATCAAACGTTCTTCACAAGCCTTATCCTCTCAAGGAGAGCTCTCTCTCGATGATCTTGGTTATCTCTACGAGAAACTTGGCAACGATCCCTAGGTAATTAAACTCAACTCAACTCAACTCAACTCAACTTAGGCCTCTAATTACGTCATCAATCAACTCAACTCAAATTAGAGGCCTCTTGAACCCAACTCAACTCAACTTAGCTATCTAAGTTGAGTTGAGTTGATTGTTGACAAGTCTGGTAAGAACACATTATATATCTCTGCTTCCTTGGGTTGCATAATTACTGTCTTGATTACATTTATCTAGGTAATTCTCTACAGTGACCTTAGAAGGCTGTCCACCAAATCCAGCACGAAACCTCTATGTGATACACTGGGTGGGAAATATGAGAGAAACGACCCTCGAATTGTAGGGTAACGGTACATGGGAGATGGTGACTGGCTCGGGTGGTCGGGATTACTAAATGTACAGCTTCGGCCCATGATACTTTGCATGTGTCTCGTAGTTGCTCGAAGCAGCCAGTGTAGTTCGCTCAGGGAATCCTTTGAGCGAACGGGCGTAGGTGGCGACGGAGTGTGCGATGAGCTGTGCTTTGTCAGAGGTAGCTAAATATTGATTCAGATCGGCGCTTACCTTGGTGTTGACAACCCAAGCTGTCATATTGACGTTGCCCACGTCGTCACAAAGCTGGTGATAGCAGGGATCATACCACGCTCCCGCCTTGCCACCAAACGCCAGCTCTTCCTCCTTCGTCTTAATACCTTCTGCGCCCGTGGCAATACCACCACCCGGGATACCGTTGCGGATGAATCCATCATAATCGCTGCGCCCATCGAAGGGAATGAAGGTATAGTTGAGGCCTTGCTCCTCGTACCAATCCACGTACAGATCCCTCAATTCCTCGGAACCTTTGGGATTCACCGCATTCGTCGCATTGTAGATCTGGTATGCGAAGTTCGGGCTGGCCATCATGTCATAGTCCATGAACAGGCGGATCTTCCGGTTTTCGTCCTCTGGTAGAGAGGCAACGTAGTAATCCGATCCAAGCAAGCCCTCCTCCTCACCTGCCCACCAAGCAAATCGCACGCAGTTGGTGACATTGAATTTGGTCAGCTGACTCGCGACTTCAAGAAGACTGATGGTGCCGGATCCGTCATCGTTGATACCTGGTCCTTCCGCCACCGAATCGCTGTGCGCGCCCAGCATGACACAGTTCTCGGGGTCGCCGAGAGTCGTTTGCGCAATGATATTGACGGTCAGGATTTGGTCCACATCAGCGTCAATGTAGGCGATTGCGTCTACATTTTCCCCCTTAGAGAGTTTCTCCAGAACGGGTGCGGCTTCTGCTCCGGAAAGACCGAATGTAGCGACATGGTCGGGCGAGGGAGTGCCCAATGTTCCCTGCACAGCGTCTTTCTCATAGTTGTACACAATTGCAGCGATGGCGCCCGCCTTTCCAGCGTTCTCGCTTTTGGTGCCAAAGGGACACGTGCCACGTCTGATGAATGCAATTGATCCAGGGACATGCTCAGGGAAGTCGGAAAGTTCACACCCCTCGTTCTCCACGAGGACAAGATCACCGTGAACAGGCTCCTTGTTCTTTGTTGCGGGTGTCAACCCCATGGGGGCTGCGGATTTGGGGACCTTGTCACCTATGACAAGACGGGACTCATAGACATTACCAGAAACCGCCGGAAAGGACTGGTTTGAGATATCGTAGTAATCTCCCAGCTCCAGAATGGACTTGTAGACGTAGGACAGAGTCCCAAGGTGCCCTTTTTCGCATCAGCACATTTCCATTCTCTAAGTCACGTGGTTCGTCCGTACCAACACTCCCTATGACTCTGGTGGGGTGATTGTATTCATGCTCACCGAGCTTCGCAATCTCATATAGCTCTTTTGCTCTGCTGAGGAGCCTGTCCCCGCTGATGAGGCCCTGCAGTGCGGATGAGTCAATCTGCGGCAACTTGTCGGGGGTCAGGCGCAGGGGCGATTGTGCGGATGGCGATGAGAGAAAGGGGATCTGCAAAGCCCCTACGCCGGGGGAGGCGGCAAAAAGTGCCAAAATGAGTGGATTTATCATGGTAGAGACGGTATAAAAGTAGGAGATGGAAGTGAAGATGGGATGGAGAGATGGCGGTACTGATATCACCCAGGGTTGCTATGGCGCCGATACGCAACCGAAACGCGTCCGAGCGCTACCCAGTGATACGCCACCTGTGGCTCCACTAGTCAGGGCAAGGCGGTCCGATTCTTCTCTCCAATTCACTACTCTCGCGCCTCTGGTCTCCATTATTATGGTCCCGCCAACAAGTTTGTGATTCCCTATTATCAAATGTCGCAGCAAGGGGAGACGGTACTAGAAGGGGTTTTTGGTAAGTCGTAGACGAAGGACCACATCTTAATATCAGCTAAATCCTTTTCCAGCTGTCTCCAAACCAGCAGGAGTTTCGTCCGCAGATGTTCTTACAAAGCTGCAAAGTACTTTCGCAACGTCACAGACTTTTGCGCCGCTTCTGAAGCAGCAACCGAAGAGGCCGAGCAAAGGTGAGGATAATGTCTTCAAGATGGGCCATGGCGGAACATTAGATCCGCTGGCGGCTGGTGTCCTCATCGTCGGCATTGGCAGAGGGACGAAGCAGATGCAGCAGTATCTCGCCTGCACAAAGAGCTATGAAACCACCATCCTTTTTGGAGCAAGCACAGATTCCTATGACAGCACGGGCAATGTGACGGAGCAAACCGCCCATGAACACGTCAACCAGGAGCTTGTGGAGAAGATGTTGGAACTTTTCAGAGGAAAGATCATGCAAACTCCGCCTATATACTCCGCGCTCAAAATCAACGGCGTCAAGGCTTGCGAGTATGTACGCCTCGGCAAAGAATTACCAAGACAGCTTGAGAGCAGAGAAGTGTACGTTGAGGATTGCAAACTCGTCGAATGGCACAGCCCTGGCGAACACGACTTCCGATATCCTGGTGAGCAGTTGCCGGCTCTGGGACCTGCGGCGCGTATTTCCCTCACAGTCAGCTCCGGATTCTATGTGCGCAGTTTTGCGCATGATCTTGGGCTGGCCTGCGATTCGCGAGCGCACATGGTATCCCTTCTTCGCACGCGACAGGCCGAATTCACCACTGTGGCCCCAGCTGAGGGTTTGCGGTTGGTATTGGCTTTGACCTATGCTGAACTCGATGCCGGTGAAGAGGTGTGGGGACCCAAACTCAAGCCCCAACTGGAGGAATGGATCGATGCGAACCCTGTTGTCAGTGGGCATATCGACGGACGAGATCCTGAGACGAAGAGCAGACTGGCCCAAGGAGTAGCCAGCAAACCAAAGCAACGATTCCGCGGTGGATATGTCGCGGACACTAAAAAAGAGAGGATCAAGCAGCAAGGGGGAAAGTACAAGGGGAAGTGGGGTCCAAAGTCAGAAAGAGAAGCCACTCCAGCGACTGGAAATCCGCCGTTGCCAACATGAGATCTAGGTCAACCGGTTGACACTACCCGTTTACGTCTGCTAGGATGTGTTCCACCTGCCTTGGACATGTCACCACTTTTGACACCCAACGCTCATCTCCGCGAGTGATGCTGGTTTTCTATGCCGTGGCTTTTTCCACATCCTACTACAACGCCAATCCGCTCCACAGGACCCTTCTGAAGTATGATAAGCTCCAAGGCTCAGAACCTAGTTAGCTTATAGCCAATCAAGTTGCGCTAAGTAGGTATTTTTAACACGCAGACATGAGGCGGTGGTCGTTCAGTCGGACACAAAAGAGGAAGCACCAGAGAACCGGCCTGGAGGGCAAATCTTCTCTCAAATAACCGCGATTGAACACATGCCACTGTTCCTCGGACGCGATCCATGAAAACATGGTCAGCTTTTTCAGGGTACTGTACCATGTTCGCCGCCCGACGATCGCTTTATTGTGTTGGATTAGCGGTGGAGGATCGAGGTAACTGGCTATATGCAAAGGGAGACTCCAAACCTTCCGTGTGGATTCTAGAATGCGGTTTCAATCGGATTCGTGAGCCGTCGTGAATTCAGGCCGTCGGACTCTACGAAACCCCGTCAATGTCACGTGATTTGTTCGGACTTTCGCAGAACCCGTCTTCAATTCATGTAAAGAAGGGGACCATCTGAGATGATAAATCGAGACTTCCAAAGTGCCTAAACTCTTCCCGTATACCGCATTAACTATATTCCCCCTTTGGAGAGTCCCGGCACTGCAAGGTGTGTTGTTACATTCACGTGCCTCTCTCATCACTTCTCGGGGCGCCGGGGCTGTCATCATTCCTCCATCGCAACACACCTGGAATCATAACATCACCAATCGAGTCAATGATGGCTACCGCTGTCAATATGGGCTCCGCGCCAATGGTATCTGGCTCATCTGGTGGGATGGGAGCCGACAATCATGAAGCAGGGAGATCGAGATCACGGCGCATCCTCGCCTGTGTCCTCTGTCAGCAGAGGAAGGTCAAGTGCGATCACAACTCTCCCTGTGCGACATGCGTCAAGGCTCGGGTGCCATGCATCCCAACGGTCCAAGCCAAGCGTCGTCGAAGACGGCAGTTCTCCGAAAAGGAGCTGCTTAACCGCCTACATCAATACGAGACCCTCTTGAAGCAGCACAACATAAGCTTCGATTCTCTCCGCACCGATCCCCAGGCGCAGACGCAGACGCACGAAAATAGGGACTCTCCAACTCATGATGCGAAAACACCAATTGCTACTGACGACGAAGATTTTGCCGAAAGCGCCGTGGGTTCGAGCGCCTCTCGTGTTGACACACCTGGAGGGCTCAGTGGTCAGGCAGCTTCTGGGAGGGGTGGGAGCATGCTTCGCATTATGCGTCAAGAGGTGAATGTTAGACATCCCAGGTCGTATTTCTGTCGCTAACACATTGTCAAAGGTCCGTGATTTTGATAGAGAAGGATCCTCGGACGACGAGATCCAGCCCTCTGTGTTCAAGAAAGCATGGGATGAGACCATCGAAAGCGAAGACTTCCTTTTGTTTGGCGGGCCCCATACAACTGTGGCGCTATATACATTACATCCGCAACCGCTCGACATATTTCGATTATGGCAGATTTATCTGGACAATGTGAACCCACTTCTCAAAGTTACACATACTCCAAGCTTACAAGCCCGAATTCTAGCCGCTGCAGGAGACATCCTGAATATCAAACCCGACCTTGAAGCGCTGATGTTCAGCATATATTGCGCCGCCATATTCAGTCTTACCGAAACTGACTGCTTCGCAATGTTTGCTTCGCCGAGGTCGAGTCTCCTTGCGGCATATCAGATGGGCTGCCAACAAGCTCTTGTAAACAGCTCGTTCCTACGCACCACAAGCCGAGATTGCTTGACTGCACTGTACCTTTATCTTGTAAGTAGATCTCTTCTGTGGAGGGACACTTTCTGACAAAGTAGATCTCTATAAGGTTCAGAACCACCCCTGAATCGATGTCCTCCATGCTTTCCACTGCGATCCGTATCGCTCAGCGCATGGGGATCCACAACGAATCGAGGCTGTCGAAGC
Organism: Westerdykella sp. P71; assembly: GCA_019022765.1. Classification (NCBI taxonomy): domain Eukaryota; kingdom Fungi; phylum Ascomycota; class Dothideomycetes; order Pleosporales; family Sporormiaceae; genus Westerdykella; species Westerdykella sp. P71. The sequence continues at coordinate 36,836 of JAFHBW010000287.1, read as the reverse complement.
TTGCTCCTCTTGAAGCGGAAATGTGTCGAAGGCTCTGGTGGTCGCTTATCCTCTTCGATACCCGAATCGGTGAAATGGCCGACGTCCATGCGACGTCTCTGCTTCCTATTTGGGAGTGCAATCCGCCTCTCAACGTCAATGACTCCGATCTTCGAGAGGACATGACGGAGCATCCACAAATGCAAGGAATATGGACGGACACTTTGTTTGCTGTCGTACGCAGCGAACTCGGGAATGCCCTTCGAACGGCTAGATATCATTTGGACTACTGGGCCCCATCTCTGAATCTCAGATACGCCGAAACATCTTCCACGTCGGACTCGACTACCGAAGAGACTTATCTCATCGAGAGACACTTTGAGGATAAATATCTCAGTCGTTGTGATCCAGGGAATCCGCTTCATTTTATGGTGATATGGACCACCAGGGGAACCATTGCGAAGCTGAGACTCATGGAGCATCATTTCCGATACTCAGGGTCATGGTTACATCAAGCTGAAAGCCAAAGAGCTGCGGCAGTCTCTTACGCGCTCATGATGCTCAAGGCCAACACCATGATCGTCACCTCGCCACTCACCCATCGTTTCAGGTGGATGGTGTATCTTTACTTTCCCTTCGTCGCGTACATCCAAGCGGTTCAATACCTGAAATCGCAGCCCTCGGGCCCGAAAGCTGCAGAGGCCTGGACCACAATGAGCGAGAACTATGAAGCCAACGGAGAACTACTGGAAATGCCTGGGCGTTCCCGCTTCTTTAAAATACTGGCGAGCGTTGTTCTCCAAGCCTGGGACACTCACGCCGCTGCTGTCAATGGAAATCCGACATCCCCCGATGTTCCTCGCATTGTGCTTTCGATGAGACAGCGCATGGCAGCCATTGCCAAACAGGAAATGCAGCCCTCACAGTGCGTTAGTGGGCAGGGGGTTCCTGAATTGCAGCAAAATTTCGAGAACACAGCAGTTAACGATGGCTCTGCGCTGCCGGAGTGGGGTCCCTATGCTGACATGATGGATTTCCAAGCCGCAACCTTCCCAGTGGGCCCATATGTATAACGCCATGTTGACCCCAGAGTCTGGGGAATCGGCCGGTGTCGTTTGCGAGACCGACAGCGTACGAGCTCAACTCGATAGACCTCAAGTGCTCCGACACTTGGATCACGATAGGCCACCAGCGGAAGTGTAGGCCTTTGTGCAAGCGTGACCCAGAGGCAGACACAGATCATCCGGATATGCAAAGAGCGGTCCAAGTGTAGATCTAGCTATATTTGGATTACACTGCTGCCACTGAGGTATCCGATCGCTAGCCCCACCGCGGTGATCAGCCATAAAGAGAAGCTGGAGTTTGCGACAGTTCGTTCTGTCATCAGAACCTTACAAATCACCTTCCAGTTCTGTACTGTTCCGATTGGGTATCCAAGCGAGTTATGAGATGCATTTCGATGGGAACCATTCTTGCGGGTGTAATATCCCGGTCCAGGAGAATGGTCCTCGGTGACCTCTGCTATATTCCGTGGCATTAAGCGAACGACAAGACCGTCAACCCAGGTCTTCGGTCGTTCCAGACTTTTCCCTGCAACGAAAAAGTTCATGGCCTGAAGAATAATGACCAGTGGACGGAGATTAACTTAAATATCTGTCGCGCGAGAGAACATTTCTAAGGGACATGTAGGCCGACGGCCTAATAATAATCTCGCAATGCGGACGGAAGAGGCGCATGTTCCGTTTCCGTTCCCGCTCGGCCATTATTGCTTGTCTGTTTGCTAGAATCTAATTCAGTTAGTGAATGAACAGGCTAATTGCCATGTGCCCGATTTCTCGCACCCGGGACGGGGGGATTTGATGTTCCGGCTGCCCTGCAAGCGCAGGAGAAGAAACACGACATCTGATGGGACAGATGGTTGTTCACCCATGCATGTCCCTGTAGGTGCTTGGAATCATCAATCGCCCCGTTCGTGTTTCTAGCGCTTACAACGCTTAATTCACGAGTAGTGCAATAATGGACGTGGTATGAGGAGAAATTGCTTTGAGCTGAATAATGTCCAGCGGTATGTGCGGCATGACGCGCAGTCAATAAGGTGGCCGCCCAGGGCTCGGAGTATAAGTTCTCCAGGATTCGCAAGTATGCGCGCTGCTGTGGCGTCGAAACTACCCGTTATCCCCTTCGTCCATCGCTTTCAACTTTGCCAAGATGCGCTGGTATACAGGGTGTGCTGTTGCTGTTCAGCTGTTTCACCTGTCCACAGCCCTGCCAAACAACGGTCCTGTCAAGTCTCGGGCCGGTCCACAGGTTTCAAGTGACATCTACGACTATGTGATCGTAGGAGGGGGCGTTACTGGTCTGGTTGTCGCCAACCGATTGAGCGAGGACAAGCCAAGTAAGTCGTACCATGAGCTTACAAGCCAGTCAGTTCTGACCTACGTAAAGAGTCCGTTTTGGTGATTGAGGCCGGTGGAGCCGATGACACCCCAAACATTCGGCTTCCACATGCAGCCAATTACAATTTGAATCAATCGCTTCTCTGGCCGGATTATCTATCCGAACCCGAACCCGGCCTGGGGAACCTCCAGCAGCAAGTGGTGGTGGCCGAAGTTCTAGGCGGAGGGTCGATAGTAAACGGGATGGTGTATGATAGGGGCTCAGCAGCAGACTACGACGCTTGGGAGGCATTGGGCAACAAAGGCTGGGGATGGAAAGGAATGTTTCCTTTCTTCAAAAAATCAACTGAGTTCATACCCCCGCCCCAGGAGACCGTGGAAAACTTCAATCTCACGTGGGATCCCAGTGTGTGAGTTTATATCTACTGGAAAGTTTCTTTGGTAAGCAAAACTAACAGCAGTAGCTACGGAAACGGGCCACTGAAAATTGGTATAGCGGATTTCCAGTATCCGGATATCAAGGATTACTTCGCAGCCTTCAAAGGTGCAGGCGCCCACACGCCTGTTGACGGTAACAACGGACAGGCATATGGGGCTTCGTGGTTTCCCAACACCATGAATCCAAAGACTGGAGAAAGGAGTCATGCCCGTAACTCTTATTACGACCCGATATCAAGTCGATCGAATCTTCGCGTTCTGCTCAAGACGGTGGCAAATGAATTAGTTTTTGACAACAGCAAGAAACTCACGGCGCGTGGCGTCAAGATCACAGACAGGCTGACAAATACGACCAAGACTGTCTACGCAAAGAAAGAGGTGGTTCTTGCTGCTGGCGCAATTAATACTGTCAAGCTTCTCCAGGTCAGTGGGATCGGTCCCAGGTCTGTGCTCGAAGCGGCCGGTATCCAGGTGAAGTTGGCACATGATGGGGTTGGAGCGAATTTCCAGGACCATCCATTCACCCTTCTTGGCTACAGCGTCTCCAACATGAGCACGCCGAACCCCACGTCTCTGGATACGGATCCCGCTTTCAACGCCTCTGCATGGGAAGAATACAGGACTAATAGGACTGGTCCCCTGACCCAAGCACGCGGAAATGCCTTGGCCTTCATCCCTCTCCCAGAAGTCGCCCCAGAGCAGTATCAAGATCTGGCCCGCCAAGTGGAGAACTTGAGCGATGACGCTTACCTCCCTCAAATCTATAAGGACAGTAAGAAACTTCTCAAAGGCGTCAAGGCGCAGCGCAAGATTCTAGCCAAACGTTTCCGTAGCGACGAAGCTGGCCTTATTGAGTATCCCGTTCCAGCAGCCGGTTCCAGTGTTCTCGTTGGACTGGAAAAGCCGCTTTCACGCGGTGTCATCACTATCAACCCACAGAATCCACAGGGCCCTCCAAAGGTCCTGTTCAATGCATTGACAAACCCAATCGACAGACAGGTCCTTACGGCCGGTTTGAGATACGCGCGAAAAGTCTGGGCACGTCCAGAACTCGAGAAGTTCTCCCCAGTTGAGGTCATGCCTGGGCCTCAGTATCAGACCGACGATGAGCTGATTAGCAAGTTGCTTGAGTTGGGGGTAGTGTTTCCGACCCTCTCACACCCCAGCTGCTCATGCCCCATGATGCCTGAGGTAAGTTCCCACCACAATCATCGGCTAGAAACGTGGCTGACGTGCTTGGTTTCCAGGATATGGGTGGATGCGTCTCAGATGAGCTTGCATTCTACGGGGTCAACCAGCTGTCCATAGTGGACGCGTCAATACTCCCTCTCATTCCCTCCCAGCATCTTCAGGCGACTATGTATGCGGTAGGAGAGAAGGCAGCACATATCATCAAGAATAGACGGTAGTGCCAAAAAGCACCAGAATAAATCACATTTACGCTCCTCTCCCGAAGAATTCAGCACAGACACACGAAATATGTATTATTCAATGCAAGAATAGATTTCGCTACTCTAATAACCATCTTCGAGGAAGAGTGTTTATCTAGGCTGGTCCAGGTAAGACTAATTCGCACATAAACATTTAGACAACCTTAAATTCCCTATTTATCTTCACAACCCTTAGAAAATGGAGTTCTCCATGTTCCATTCCTGCCTGTAAGTCTAAGCCTTTTTTAACAGAACTGCTGTAGATAACTTATATCCAACACCCATCACCTATCTCCCCCTTATGCCCTCAAACCCTACAAGGCTCTCCCGGCGACATGACTAAAACAGATCGCGTCACGAACATGCCCACCAGCAGTAGACTTTATGGTAATGATGGTGCATTTACGTAGCGCCCTCTACACTCGCTCTGCCTTGCCGTTTGCCCTTACACTCGCCCTGGGTTAACTATAACATACTACAATTAGCTAGTAACTCTATGACCGTGGGCTTCTGACGTCTCGTTGCAGGTTTGCTGCGGGCGCTTTTGGAGTCACCCGTATGTCAAGCTGAATGGGCCCGAGTTCGCTTGCCCTCATCAAAAGATCCATTCCGTATGGCCATGGAGAACGCCTCGGCGCTACGGTATCCGTCTTATCCCTATAATTAGGGTTACACGTAGGTCATGCGAACCGGACTCGAGACTTAGGCAACATCTATAGGCGCCGCCTCAGCCTCGCCTCCTCAGCCACGCCTCACCCCATACGTGCTCATCCAGTGAGCGATGCATATAAATCCCTTTTGCCCCTCCAGCCTAATATGGAACTGTAGTTCGCGCGCCTAACAATGCCTCCCAATCTAGGTGTGGATTTCTTTATCCGTTTCCACGATCTCGACCCTGTAGCGCAGGATCAGTGCATCTTTTTCACCCAGAAAGGCCGAAGATGTCTATGGCCTTGCAGCGACAACGATGGGGCAATTAAACTTCATCGACGTATCACTAAAAGCGAAACTGTTAGTATTGATGATCTCAAAGAGTATATTAAATGCAATTGCTGCATGAAGGGTAGAGCGCGGCACAGAGATCGCATTGAAGATATTGAACTCTTGGAGCCGTTGAGTGAGCGATGGTTGGATGAGATTTTAGACCAACGGCAGTCAGAGGAGATCCAGAGACGAGGTTCTAATAGATCCTCCCATCGGTCGAGTTGCCAATTGTCAACACGCTCGAGACTTGACGCGAGCCCAACACGCGGCCCCCGTACTGCTCGCCCAATTTCAAACACCACGCATTCCAGATCACAACGTTTGGGGAGCGAGACGCGCTACGACCGCCGCTTCCACGAAGGAAACTCTTCCATGTCTGGCGTTTCGAGACTCACCGCGCGTTACTCTCCCCCCCTATCCGAATTCCGACCGCACATACAAGACCCTTCTCCAGAGGACGCCGTCTCGTATAAAATCTGCGAACGGCTAGACAAGCGCGACTTTGAGACTGGGTCGGTCTACATTTTCAACCGGGCCTCCTCTCCAGGCCACGTGAAAATAGGCTGGACGGCAGGCTCTGTTGAGGACCGTCTGCGGGCTTGGTCGAAGTGCGGATACACACCCAATAAGTTATTCAGCGCGCATAATGTCCCCAATGCGCAGCGCGCGGAGACCCTGGCCCACCATGAACTGATCAAGGAGTGGCGCCGGGAACGCAGGTGCAAGGCCGCGCATTGTCAAAAGAGTCACCAGGAGTGGTTTGAAGTCAGCGAGGAGAGAGCGATAGAAGTGCTGGGCAACTGGGCAGAGTTCTTCAAGAGGGCGGATCCTTATAATGAGAATGGGACACTGAAGTCTATATGGAGGAAGGTTGTAGACGGGATGGGTGTGGACGGTGAGATGGTCACGTCGACGAAATTACTGGCTTGCACCGGGGAAAAGGCGGTGGTCAAGAGAGAACCAAGAAAGGTGAAAACAACTGTGAAGATTGAGGAGGAAGAATGGTTTCCAAGCAAATGGAAATCCAAGAAGCCAGTGCACTATGAGAAATCTTGGGACAGCCTGCCCTCGATACCTGCTAAGTTGGAAACACCAAGAAAACGCACCCTGCGGTTAAAGAGAGAGCCCTCGCCTTCGCCAATACGAGCGGTTGAAATTCCCACTTCTAGGGCGGACGATCCAAGGCGGACAAGAGATCTTTCGAAGGTGGGAATACTTGAGATATAGCGCTGGTAAAGATAATGAGGGCCTACTGAACCGTGCGGGCATTTCCGTATCGATCTGTAGTGATGCATTCATACGTTTCCGAGCCGTTCTAATACGACTGAAGATTGCGGAGAGCACTAACGATCAACTTTTTGTCGCCGAGAGGATCTTCCGTTTCCTGCGATGTTGTTGCGCTGAAGTAGACATTCTTGAATTCCCCGGTAGTCCAGTCTTGCGTAGTCCAGACGCTAGATGACGTTAGGAGGTTGTTCATCCAAATAATAAACGCCTTAAGAGCTTTCTACAATCGCAAGAAGATCATTACCTAGTCTGATTATTCACGTCGGTGCTTGGAATACAGTTTTCATCCGTCCCTTCTGTATCTCTAACGACATTGTAGCCTCCTGAACCGATTGGGTTGCCCTGCTGAACCGTGCAATTTGGGACATCGATAAAGGCAAGGAAGATCAAAGTGTTGCTTTCAGGCGAGACCGCCTGTGCCTGGATTGTGAGCAGTGCTGAGATATTTGCGGCAAGACCCGAAGCATCAACATCTCCAAGGTTATGCCCAGGTTCGGTCTGGTCTCTCTCGAATGTGAACGAATAGGTTTCGCATGTGGTGTTCAGAGTTATGTTGTAGACGTATGTCTTCCCGCGTTGGAATGTGGGCACAACTGGAAAAAAAACCCAAAGAATCGTTTGCGGTTAGGGGCAATGGAGCGAAGATAGGCTTGCGGCTATGCTGAAAGGAAGCTGAAGCTTTTTGAAGGTTGCCGCTGATGAAAGAGCGCTTGTCGTGTAACTGATGCACAAAACCGCAAGGAACAAGGCTGCGGCAAAAGGGTGGTGACGAAATCATGCTCATATTTGCCAACTATGGTGAAGATTGACGGAGATTCGGAGAGACAAGCCAGTTTTCCGGCTCAGAATATGTGAGCCGAAAGAAGTCATGTGATGGGAAACAAGCGGCGAATTAGTACCAAGATGACACGCTGTACCATTTATTCGTTGGACCTACGACAAAGAGCGATGGTCAGGTGCGAAGCTGTTTTCAGCAACTTAATAGGTTTCCAGGTCCCAGACAATGGATCACGATAGTAAGAGTAGGCAGCGCATATGTAATGCCATTTGGCCGTAAATGTTTCATTCGTCCGGACGTAGTGAAATCTTTGGTTCGGCCGTGTCTTCTATCTGCCGATATTCCGTTTCCAAATCTTCTTTCATTCATTATTTTTACAATTCTTCTTCTTCGTTCATGTTCACAACAGTCCTCCTTTCTTCACCGTCTCCCATCCCCATGGTTCGGACCGTCCCCTTCGCTGTATTCTCCCCGTTGATCGATATCCGTCTGCACCTTGATCCCTTTCAGGACAATCTGGTCCTCCGATGTGGCCACGCTCTGAGATGACCTCCCCACATCCGTAAGCACCGTGAATCCACGTGAGTGCGCTTTGTTGTCAGTCGCGCGGCCGCTGCGACTGAGGGGACCGGACCCCCACCCCGCGCTCGCACCGGTGGACCGATCCTTGCTTCCTAGGCCGACGACGTTGAGGAATCGGGTGAGGAGGGGACGCATTGTTGGTAAGCAGGCGCTGACGAGCGCGGTGACGACTTCGATATGGGACCAGGTTGTGGGCTTTTTGAGGGTGACTGAAAGAGTCAGGAAACTTGTGGTGGGAATGGTACCTCAAAGGACTTACAGGAAATGTTGTTCTGGTCGAGCTGGAGGATGGTGACAAAGCGGTAGATGCTGGCGAAGATAACACTAGAAGAAAGCGCGTTGTCAGTGAGGTTTCTCTTCGCCTCATTGCAAAGACTGGAGGCGAATGGATTCACTCACAAGCAACCCAACAAGAAAATACAGGTTATGGTGAGCCGCTGAATGAAGCGGGCGTTGAGGTGCCACACATGGTACATCGGCATCAACAAGATGGCGACATCGGTCAGGATATTGGGCACCGCGTTACCGATGAAAATACCCCTCAGGTAGAGGCACGTGCCGGGGATGGTGGGATTCCACGCCCGTGCTATGGGATTGCACTGGAAAATGCAGACGAAGATGAAGATGAGCGACCAGAGAACGGTGAGGGTGCCCAGAACCCAGGCCCCGATCTTGAAGCTTCGAAACACGAAAATACGGCAATATGTGAGGAGAATCGAGACCTTGATTAGAGCGAGGTTGACGACGTAGACTATTTCGTCCGCATAGATTGCCTGGGGAAGTTAGTTTGCAATGGGAACTGCGCGCGGCAGAACCATACCTTTCCGATCATGCTCAGCTCGAGCAGAGACACATCTGTCGCTTGCAACCCCAATCCATTTGCAATCACTGCACGATTCCACGATTAGCCAGGGACTCCTCCGATGTGTTGCACCTGGAGACAACGTACTTATGAGATTCATGGCTAAATTCACGAATGCTATCGCCTGCTGATGTCAGCATTCGATTTCGACCGCTCACTGGCACATATAATCACTCACGAGGGCTGCCAGGATTAACCAGTCGTCCAGTCCGGCGCCAGCCGGCGACTTCAATCGTGACCAAAACCGGAGACAGACGAAAAGCGAAGCAATGATGGTAACGGTTATGTCTATTGCACGGAGCTGTTTTGCCATGGCATCGCGTTGCGCCTGTTTAGCGCCATCTGAAGCAACCGAGGCCATGGCTTGGCATGAGCGAGGTCAGCTGGGAGACAGACGGCGGGAATCGAAACCAGAGAGCCGGATGGCGTGGACGCATGCGCAGTGGTCGCTAAGCTGGAGAACAGTGGAGAGGCAGAAAGGACAGAGGAGACATTGTTCCACCACATGTCTTACATAGAGCAGAAAGCTGCTTGTTTGAGGGAAAACCCCTTTGCCGCGCTCGTCCCATAATGATGCGGGGAGCTTCCGCTAGCATACCGCCTTCTTGCCGATCCGCCCGCAAAGCGTAGAGATCAGTCAGCGTCTTTTCCTGTATTCGACAAGTCCATCGTTTTGTTCCAATTGGAAGCCATAAAAACGCTTACTTCATGAGCTTCATGAGTCAAATACCTGTACGGGATCTACCCGACGTGGAAAGGGGTTAACTTGGCACGGTCTACGGCAGTCAATCCCTTGTTTTCTGAACCTTGCCAAACCCCCTGAGACCCATTATTGTCCCCATCTCATGTGAAAAAATGGTGTAGCAGCGGGCACTTTTGAAATTTTTATACGAGGCGCGGGGCCGCATCCGAGCCGGTGCGGAAGCTTGTTGGGCTCCACCATCAAAACCGGGGAAGCGGCAATGGTGGGGACCGGAATCTAGTCTCTCGCAACAAACTCTCCGGACACCAATCACCAATTCCCATCACTAATTCCTCCGGTCTCACTTGGCCGCTTGTATTAAGGGTGAGGGAGAGTCCGGTGTATTGACTCGGGGGTATGCAGTTCCGCCTTGGATGGAGATCTTCAATGGATAATAATCTATGGCATGTTGTGTTTCGTATGCTTTCACAACTGCTGGAGGCCACCTAGAGGCGTGGCATACCCAGAACTTAGAAGCGCCGCACACCTAGAAGCGAGTCATGACGCAGGCTAGTGCCGCAAATTCGCCGACTACCCAACCTTGTTCTCCAAAGATAGATTGTTAAGGATTGCAATGTACGGAGTACTTCACCAGCGAATCGATAATACAAGTGGACGGATGTGTGGGAACTCCTACATCACCTGCTGCAACACATCTTTAGTCCTCTGTCGAAGCTGAAGAGTTCCTTATCCTCCATTCTTTTTGTGTATTACGCATTCAGATATCCGCCTTGCAGTCTGCCGGCGCAGTAATGGGGCAATGGAGAGAACTGTCGTCGCAGTCGCAATGTCCTAAAGAGGCTTAGGTGTGCATTCAACAACTTCGACTATGTTATTGGCGGGCGATCGAAATTTTACTTCATCCATTCCGCTGGATTTTCTCTGCTCAAATCTCCATGCTAAACGGCGAAGGTCCTGCTCGTGCTGCTACGCCGCGATTGCCGCCGTGACAGCATAGAAGGTTTCGAGCGGCTTTTAATCAAGATGATCGTTCCTGTTCTCGTACTTTTCCGACACAAGATCCTATTACTTTATTACTTTATTCAGATGGCATACAATGCATACCGGGTCGAGACCAAGTTCGGCATCCAGGATCCACTGATGGGCCCTGAAACGCGCGCCCACAACGCCTCTTCGTGGAAACGGAACCGAATGGAGATGGCCAGATCCTGCAAGTTACTGGCGCCATCACCGATCCCAACACCATGTACTTGGAAGAAATTCGAGGGGAAAGGCCGGAGCGCGCGGAGACATACCTACGCCGACCCTACTTAGGCCATATCAAGGCAGCGGACTACTCCAATGTCGTCCAGCTGCTGCGGTCGATCCCACCACCACCTCGACAACGGGACTTTGACTACGAGACGGTGAGTTGGGTACCGTGCAAGCCGGATAAGAGCAGGTACCGTCCTGGCGAAACTGTGCCGCCGTACATGAAGTGCACCGAGTGGACTTTGCAGAGAGCTATCCGGCGCTCGAGCAGTCGGGCCTCCTGTTTCCTGGAGGAGCCCTGGCCTGCGGCGGAAGCTGCTGCGGGAGCCACCTGCCAATCAGAAGCTCGGGGCAGCTAGCACTAGGGGAGTCCATGGACTTGGGACGGAACTTGACAGAAATTGTAGTATTACGGCTAGATCGCGAAGAGGATTATTTACCGGGGTGAACGGTAGACCTGTGGTACTACACATAATATAGAATGAACAACAATGAAAATACCAAGAGCCTTCCCCATTATAATGTTAACGATTGAATCCCAATGTCCAATCTCACCTCAGAAATCCTCCTTGTACTTCGCCTCGCAATGGGCTGTAATATCTTTACCGTAGAGAACTACGTAGTGAAGCGTCGTGTTGTCTAAAAGGATGGCAAGAGTGAACGTGGCATCTCGGTACTTCTGCCCGGTGGTCGGGTTCCGCTTGCTCTTTTCGATCCACAGTTTGTCGCACTCGACTTCAAAGTCAACGGAACAGAGTTCCTTTACAGCTATTGGAAGACGGTTAGAAGATCTAATCGAAGCATTCGGCTTGGGAAACAGATCTTACAGTCTTCCTTTCGCGTTGGAGCTATGCGGTCTGCGCACCAGTACAGGGTTTGAGCGAAGCTTCGTTTGTCGCCGAAAAGCGAATCCCAGAAGCCTACTTGGACGCTCACGTTCACCTCGGTATGAAGGATCTTCCCTTCTTCGACCACGTCGCCCTGGGAGTCGTTAGCAAAATGTCGCGAAGCGAACTCGATCTTCCGGCCCGAAGCACCTTCTTCAATAGCCAGTTCATCTGGTTATTCGCCCAAGTTTTCCCATCCATGGGGTCTTCATACCGGTCCTTCCATTTATGGACCGAGGAATCCCATTGCTGCATGACGCAAACACCGTAGCTGACCCTGGCGATACGGGACACTACTGTCTTGGGTACGTAAGGAGTATGACCTGAGTGCTCAAGGCCCCAGAGTGTTGCACCACGACATATAGATGACCAGCTAAGAGGATTTAGCCCTACAATTCCCCATACCGTTTGTCTCACTTACGCTCCATTGACCTGCAAAACCTGGATTCCATTTCCTTGGTGGCGGCGTTCGAGTTGTTGGTGGAGATATTTACTGGCACCAAACCCTCCGACGAGTAGCACGGCCTTGGAGTGCTGTGGTAAGTACGCTTTTTTGAGAGGTGTAGTTGCGGAAGGAAACTTACCTTGACCTTCAGGTCCTTTTCTTCCACCTCATCAATCTGTTTCTCGACCAGTTGCATGATCTGATTACAAACATGATCAAATACCGTTTTCAGCAGATTGCTAGTCTGGCTTAGTTACGTCTGACGTTAAACTGCCACCTCGAACTTACGGCTTCACGGTAATCGTGGGTGATATGATACCCTCAGATGGATTATCCTCGACGGTAATCAGATCCACCGAATATTCCTTGTTGTCTCCGGTAAAGGCACGCTTTACGCCATTCTCAAACTCCAACAACATCTTCTTCCGGAAGCGTTCTTTGATCTGGGAATATTGTGCTTCACCAACAATGGTCTTGACCCACTTCTCAAAGCTGAGGTCCAGAAAGACCGAACCACACAGGCCGCCTGCAATTGCAGTGAGCTTCTACGAGAGAACATTGTTGCAATATCATTACCATCTCCGATTGCACATTCTTCGACTTCTAACGGGTCGACCTTCCGGATCTTGTAGCTAATCAGATCAACTGTACCACCGCCGGCGTCGCAGACCACAAAGGCGTCTCCGGGCTGCCTTCTTGTTAGATGTGCCTATGAAAGACTCCCTAGTCGTAGGTTATGGATTACCTTGAACGGGTTCTCAAGTTTTTCAGCGTCTTTGAGTACTGCTAAAGCAGCGGCTTCCGGCTCGGCAACCAGCGTGATATCTTTTGGAAGTCCTGCAGCTTCAGCCGCCTTGAGCGTTCTGTCTTTCGCGAAATCCGACCATATTGCTGGCACGGTCAAGACCACTTTGACCGATGACGCCGCTTCCCAGTTGCTCCCACGGACCTTGCGGATATCCTCCTTCGTATAGTCCCAAAGCAGGCTCAAATAGTCCGTGACCACATCCTGTGCAGACTTGTTCAACGTCCCAAGAAGTTTGTTCGATGTCTTGACGGGCTGAACCGTATTGATATACTTGTGATTCGGCTCGAGGAGAACCTTGAACCACTGGAACGACTCCTCGGTCAGGTCAACGTTGAAACCCCAGTTATTGGGTCGGCCATCTCGGTACGATATTTTTGTCGGTACTTTGTCCGACTCTGCGACGGCTGCCTTTGGATTTGGCCAGTCTTTGATCAGCCTTACGATCCTTTCACCACCGTTCACCGCCCAAGAGACACCGGAGTGCCTGTCTGTATGGTTAGTCCAGCTGTTGCGACCCGTGGCAGCTCGTCTTCCACGTACGTTGTTCCGAAATCGATCCCAACGACGAGTTCCGTCGCCATGGTTATGTGCCAACTTCACGGGCTTCCTGGATTCTCGTACGTAACTTAAACAAGATTGCTATTGTCTATCAGACGGATCATATATGGTGGATTGAAGGGCAAGATCGGGCCTCAGCCTGGTTCTCTCCACCCCTCCTCTCAGCCTTGTGCGCTTCTTCCGCAACAGTCCAGCCCGCGCCGTGGCATCAGCTGAAGACAGCAGCATAGCCAGCCACAGAGCGGGGATGGAGTTCGAACATGGAGTGATAAGCTTGAAATGGAATTGTTTGGCGAAAAAATCAACAATGAAGACAGCCTCGTTGCCTCACCGGAGTGTGGCGTGGTGGTCAGCCTGATAGAGTCCTTCCACACCCCAAGAAATGTGGACCTTGGCATATACGAGACGCAGGTATGCTCACGACATGCTTCGTATCGACTTCCGTCTTTCCTGTGCTTTTGATGGGGCTGAAATGCAGAGTGGTGTGCTCTTCCATTTCAGCCCCACGTGGTGTGAATGAGCGGGCGGTAGTCTTCGGCGTTTCATATGGTCACAAAGATCTCAAGGCATTGCAGCGTTTCAAGCGAACTGGTATCTTTGTTCTTCGCCCTCCACGAACTCCATACACGAAGCGCGCCCACTCCTAACCATTGATCTCAAACAATAATGGCCAACAGGATAAGCACCCAAGAATCTGGCGGGGACCTCAGCATGGTCGTGGTAATGGGAGTGACGGGGTCTGGTAAAAGCTATTTCATCAACAAAATCGCGGGTAGGCAGGTGGTGGCAGAGAGTGATGGGCTTGATTCTTGTGAGTGATCCTTTCCCGTCGAGCCTCGGTACAAGCGTTCACACTGCCCTCAAGGCACACAGCAATGTGCCTTGGTGCCCGTTGAGATTGGCAACAGCAAGGTGCTCCTCATTGATACTCCGGGTTTCGACGACACAAAACGAACCGACTCTGAAATCCTTGACGAGATCGCGCGGATCCTTTCGGCTCAGTATCAACTCGGTGTCCAACTGAAAGGAGTCATCTATATTCACCGCATCACGGATATTCGGTACGCACGTTCTTCAGTAAAGACTTTCGAAGTTTTCAAGAAAATGTGCGGGGAAAAAGCTTTGAAGAATATCCTCTTGGTCACGTCTCGATGGGCCGAAGTCGAGCCCGCCCTAGGCTCGCAAAGAGAGCGGGAGTTGAAAGACAAGTTCTGGGCATACATGCTCGAACGTGGTTCGAACATGAGTAGATTTCACGGTGACAGAGACTCCGCAGTGGCTCTTGTAAGTCAACTGCTCGCCATGGACACCACCATACTTGAGCTGCAGAAGGAACTCGTCGATGATCAGAAGACACTCGATGAGACTTCCGCAGGCTCGTATGTCAGCAACAATCTACAGAAGATGAAAGAAAATTACGAGAAGGACCTCGCTTCACTGGAAAAACTACGACAGGAGCTTCTAGACAGCGATCGGGCCATGAAGCGTCAGATCCAAAAGGATTTGGTAGAAGAACAGGCACGGTTGAGGCGGACAGAAGAGCAGCAGGATATTCTGCGGCGACCAGTTAGCAGGGAGGTCGAAGAGCAAATTGAGAGAGCTTCACGGAAGAAAGGTGGGTTGTCAAAAGTGTTACCTTTCGTCCCGTTCGCCCTGAGCATGCTCGGTCAGTTTGTCGGGATTCCGCCGGGCTTTATGGACATTCTGACTTCCTGGTTCGTTGGTGGTAATTTTGATGTTTTCTCTGACTTGTTCAATTTTTTTTAGGCTAAGTAAAGGGAAATCAAACACAACGTAACGGTCACCGCATATACCGATTCAGGCTTCAGCTCACTCTTGTGACATCGAACAATTTTACGGATCTTCTTTGGCAGACTGCTGTAAACCTTTGCTATGAATGAGAACTCGTGCTCATTGGGCGATGGCATGAAAGTGATTGGTACGATGTGGTTGATAAGGCTCTGAGAACAGCGTGATCGAGTCTCACGCCATGGAGGCCACACAACAAGCCCTTCGTATAAGCCTGTCGAATCATGCGTAATTCACGTAGCCTCCATTTTCCTTTTACGAGGCATCAGGCAATTCAGCTCGCCACAATGGCCTTAAAATCATACTATCGTATCATCCAAGCAGAGAGGGTGGTCCAGCCTCGCCTCCCGCGCATCGCCAAGCCGTAGCTGAAAGGCGGCTTCCCGTGTATCCTCACTTCACTGTTGCTGATTGAAGAGCCTGATCAGTTTGACTCCCAGGGTGGCTTCGGAGTCGTATTTAATAATAGTGATGAGCCGATTCTTTCTTGCTTTGCTAGGAAAGAGCAAATATCCTGTTCTACTCCCACTGAATGGAGTTTCGTGCATTCCATAAAATCGCATCTTTCCGGTGATAACCTCGCCATGTCTGAGTATACTGAGTTCCATTCCCAATCTGGGCAACGGCAGCCCCATACAACCCCCATGGGCCAGTATGGGGACGGTGGTCAATCACGGCCGCCCCCACCATTTCCCCTCCCTGGACAGCATAGCTACGATGCTCGGTCTCCGTATTACGAGTCTGCTCAGCAATCTCAACAGCAACAACAACAAACACCACACTTTAACAGTGATGTGCCCAGGGGTAAGGAGGTCACAAGCACATATTCAGCGAGATCACAACGGACGCAGGATGGGTATCATGGAGGTAAGAGCACCGAACTGGAGATACGTACGGAGTTTTGACAATGGACAGAGTACGACGACCAAACCCAGTATGACAATCGTTATGGAGACCAACATCGATCGACACGGTCTAACGAAGTCAGTGCGTCCGGCAGCTTATCGAGCATGGTAAGGATTTCGCCGACATGCAATCGTTTCTACTGCGAGCTGTATGCTTACAGAACGAACTAGACATACAGTTTCGGGAGCTTCATCACAAAAAGGTTCCGCTCCGGACATCCAGAAGAAAGCTCGGGAGAACTTGTCGAACGGCTGCGCAGCGAAAGAAACCAATGGAAGAAGCGTGCCAAAGAGCTCGAACGGACAAATGAAGATAACCAACGACGGCTGAACGACCAGCAGCGCAATATCGAGCAGATAAAGATCTCTGCAAGCGCAATGCAGGGGATTATGGACAGTAAAGAGCTATCTCTTGGGCGACAGGCCGTTGACGACGAGATATGTCGTCGATTTGACGCCTTGATCAACTCGATCAAGACTTGGTCGACCAAGTTCATATCCGCCTTCCCGCCCAATTCCATGACACCGGCACTTCTCTCTCCCGAAGATATCGATAGGTATCGTCGCGTTGCACCTGCATGCGTTACTCTTGAAGATTTGCAGGCCCTTTTTGTTGACAACAAGAGACGTCGACTCTTCATTCGAGGTTGGTGCGCATACGTGATGACCACCAAGATGTTCCGTACTCTGGCAAGAGACCAGTTCCCAGGACCGCGGGCTTACGATTACTGGGTCGAAGCTCCGGTAGCTAGCAGCTTCAATTTCGTCGAAGACAAGCTCTACCTCGCAGGCAAGTGACCGTGCCTTCCAAGTGCACCCCAAGTAAGAGCTGACGCTAAAGGCAGACCGCAAGGATGTGTCATACAGGGCGTTCAACGACTGGAGAGCCTACACCACCGAGCTCCTCTCGCGAACCGTCAAAGATGCTCCTCTCAGGAAAGAAGCCATGTCCCACGTCGAACAGGAAGCCCGCGTTGTGATGGATGTCCTTCGACCTTGGACCGAAAAGGCAGAAGAGCAAGAGAACAGTCTCGAAGACATTTTCCTCGAGGCAATCGAATTTTCGCGGTTCCTACGAACCCAGCGGGCTTGCTGGTACGTTCGCTTTCCACAAAGTCCGGCGGTGGACCGCCAGACGTCTGCAGTGCCCCATCGTCTGCTGTTCGACCCGACTTCTGCCAGGGACGAAGAGTTTCTGGAGGAGACTCTCGAGATTGACGAGCAAAAGTTGAAAGGCAGAACGGTCCAGCTGGTTGTTGCACCTGCGCTGTACAAGAGAGGAAATTCGAGCGGCGAGAGGTTTGAGGAGGAATCTGTTATTACTCGAGCCTCTGTGCTCGTGCTAGAACGGGATTGAGTCTAAGCCTCCTCGCAAAGCATTGTGCGCTTTAGAGGAACAGATCTTCACTTGATAGGGAGGGTATAAGTGAGAGTAAGTAATCATAGCTCAAAGAGGAGTGTTAGTTTAGTAGCCTTCGGAGGCGAGAAGTGAGGTTTAATAAGATCGCGATGCAACCTTCAAGGCTACGTATGACAGATGCTACGTTGGTACTATCGGTCAGATATGGTGCAGCACAAGGTTTAAACAGCAGGTTTGAGTTCGACGGCTTGTCTGGCAGTGCTGCAGGTGGTGGGGAACACGTAATGTTCGACCTGAACCAGCCATCTGGCATAGCCAATGTGCAATCTATAGAAGATTTCAATTCTTTCCTGGTTGATAGCACAAGAGGATCTCACAGCATCAGGTGACCCGATGGGTACGAAGCCCAAAGTTCCCGTCTAGACATGCTGACTACGTTCGGACCTCAACTCCCTCCATATTCCCCTCCTCGCGCCATTTCTCCAACACCTGAACAAAACTCTCGATTCCATGGCCCCATAACCCCGACTTTGCCATCATCATCTGGATCTCCGGCGGTGCTCGGTCCAGCTCACCCTCAACATTGAAATACGATGGCGTGCAACCAAAGATTGCGGCCATTGGCGCTGACCGCATTACGACTTGCATTCCCCAGTCCTCGGTTGCGGCCTCCGTCGCCGTCACAGTGAATTTCTTCCCCTCAGCTATTCGCCTCGCTTCTTTGAGAATGTACGCTGAGTGCTGGGCAAGCGCGTCTGTGTTAAAGAGATTGTTGGGACTAAGCGAGGCTTGCCACGGCCCCGAGAGAAAGAGGTTGGGAAAATTGGAGTCGAGGACGCCGTGGAGAGTCGATGGGCCTGCCCGAGCCCACTGGTCGCCCATTGAGATACCGTTGCGACCTCTAATGGTCATATTAGCCTTTGAGGCTGGCGAGCCTGTGAAGGGCGCGCGGAAGCCTGTCGCAAAGATGATGACGTCGACGGGGTAGGAGGTCCCCCCCGCGACGATACTATCAGCGGTAATATTGTCAGGGCCCTGACCATCGGTATCGACCAATGTTACATTCTCACGATTGAAGCTCGACAGATACTCCCCATGAAAGCAAGGTCGCTTGCACCATGTGGGGTACCACGCTTGCAGCTTCTTTGCAACAGATGGATCATGGACGACCTCTTCTACGCGCCGACGAATCCGATCCTGTCTTGGTAGATCAAGAGCAAACAGTTTCTTCATGTACTCAGGGAGATCATCCGGGGTCCGAGGTCCCTCTTCGTTACCGGAAACCGCGCACATCGTAGGAGCAGCGGTCCAGCCATCGGCTACCAGGTTGACGTCTGGTTGCTTACCGGTCGTTAAGTGCTGATGGAGGTTTCTCATACGTTCACGCTGCCAGCCTGACCCAGTGGCGACCTTTGTCTTAAACCACTCTTCATCTGTCTCGTCTTGATGCTGTTCGTCAACTCCAGCAGGAGTACGCTGTACTACGTACAGCTGCTTTGCCCAGCGCGCAAGGTGGGGAACAATTTGGACGGCTGCGCACAGGACATATAGCGTTAGCAGATGATTTTAAAGTTTTGGCGGTTTCGTAAGGCTTACCAGATGCTCCTGTCCCTACAATAGCCACTCGTTTGTCGCGCAATTTGGTTAGAGAAGGATCGGCGGGGGAACCCCCCGTCACATCGTAGTTCCATCGCGAGGTGTGGAAGACAGCGCCTTTGTAATCCAAAAGCCCAGGAATGCCAGGCAACTTCGGCCAATTGAGTGCACCATTTACCGTCGCTACAAACCGAGCACGGATCGCCAGGTTTTGGGGTTCTTCTCCTTTGTGGTGCTGAACCAGATCCACTTGCCACTCTTTCGCCTCCTCATCCCACTCGAGTTTCTCAGCTTTAGTTTGAAAGACGGCCTGGTCTGCCACTCCCCATTTCTTCGCTGCAAAGTTCGCGTAGTCGCGGATTTCATCTCCATAAGAGTAACGGTGTCGCGGCACATATCCGGTCTCCTCCAGCAGTGGCAGATAGCAGTAACTCTCGATATCACAGGAAATCCCCGGGTAGCGATTCCAGTACCACGTACCGCCGAAACCTCCAGCAGTATCGACAATTCGAATATCGCTAGCCGGGAGCCCGGCTTGAATCATGCGGATTGCGTATAAAAGCCCACCCCAGCCTGCTCCAAGGACGAGCAACTCGCAGTGGTTGTCGGGGAACATTGTCTTGACATCTTTGATTGTGGTGGGATCTGCCCAAGGGTCTTCGATAAAGGACTGAAACTTGTCCGACAAAGATGGCTCGATGAACTGGCTGTTGCCTTCACTGCGGAGCCGTTTTGCTCGCTCTTCATCGTAGCGCTTCTCCACTTGCAATGCATCAGCCCCAGGAAAGCCCTGATCTTGATATCCTTCTTCGGACGATATAGTGCTGGCTGCGGCCATAGTAGCAGAGGTGATGGTAGCTGGAACGACGATAATTTGTGATAAAAGTGATTGTGTAGAAACCTGGTTGGATCACTGGATCTTATTCCGAGCTGACAGCTTCTGTAATGCCTTAAAAGTGTGAGGAAACCCAACTATCCGGTCGTCGAAATGAAAAGTCCGCTTGCATGCGGCGTGGGTGACACAAAACGAAACGGCGCGTGGTTGCAATATATTGTCTTACTCCGATAAGGCAAGTATCACTTAACTTGACCGGCTGTGTTTGTTGCCTGCGTGCGGCGCAGCAGCGCGTATGCATCTATGGGGCTGACTGGTCTCCGCGACTCGCCCGAGACAGACGACAGGGGCGTAGTGCAGGTCGAGAACTCGGCGATCTATGCTTGCAGGTGCGGTCCAACTTACCAAGGGTTCGCACCTACCCCCGGCTATTCCGACATATTCCAAGGTTGGATCTACTCGCAACTCCCTTCTGTTATGTGTCCACATTTTTGAAATCCAGGGGCACTATTCCCAAAACATGCATAACCTATCGTCACAAGAAAGTTCGCAGTAAGAATAGTATACGACACTGTAAGAGTGCATTAGAAAGCATCTTGAGAAATGAGCGTGTTCTGGGATGAGGCATTCTCAATAGTATACCATTCACAGTTGATTAAATCATAAAAACATAAATGCATCTTTGAATATTGAAACTCCACATGACTATCTATAGTGTCTTAGACTTACAGCACCAAAGCCCGACTTTAGCATATCGCAAGCTGTGTCCGGCGTCGCGCAAACCTGTAAAGAACAAGTCCATTATCGGTATTACCCCAGAGCCCTTCCGTGAATGTCCCAAGTGCGCTCGGAAGCAGAATCGGGCGGGTAGCTGTAGTTCACTTGAATCGATCGATTCACGCGGATAGACTGATCTCCATCTAATCGTTTGTTTGATGCCAACTCTATTGGGTGATCAACGGCCTCGCAGTCGCCCCGGACTTTGAATGAATGTTGTGACTCGAAAGCTGAATGTACCCGTGTACCCTTGCTCACAGAGAGTTGCGTTTGCGCGAAGGACCAAAAGATCCTCAAGATTGGGCGGGTTGAGGGCAAACACGCGGCGATTATGATGAAGTCGTTCTCAATGCTATTCCAAAGGGCGATGTGGAGTGCATTTGTATACAGCTGATTCAAAGTCGGGGTGCCGAGGAGAGTCGCATTATGCGCGACCTTTACCACTGCAAACGCGAAAGCCCTAATTGCGTCAGCAGACGGCTTTGTAAGGGGATTCGGAGTGCCGGCGACTTACGCTACACCAATGCCCATAAAACCTATTGTACTGAGCTTCTGCCACTTGGGCATCTGTAATTGCCAGATCTTGAAACCAGGATAGAGCGCGAAAGCCAAATCAAGGGCTGCGGAGCTTGCTGCGACAGTGTTAGAATATTGGCGCATTAGATCCAAGGGGGAAACTCACAGCTACCTACAAGGGCGTAATCGATCTGGACATTTCGAGGCCAGCATTTCGTCTGAGGATACTTGTACGGATTCCATTGCCCAGCAATGGGGTGACATTGGACGAAACAGATAATAAAGCCAACGATGCAGTATAGGAAGAGTCCTATGGCCATTGACAAGATAGTTGCTCGAACCCAGCCTCGTGGTTGGAATATTCGAACGAGCAGAAAAGCCACGCCGACCTTAGGTAGGGTGACACTGAGGAAGGCCCACGAGTCGGTGAACAAGCTCCAGAATGTTGCATTGGGAACAGTTCCAGGAAGGTTGGACGGATCTAGCCGTCGAGTCGCGGTAAGTGCTAATTGAAAGGTGACCATCCGAACGGCGTCCAGTGCCTGGAGAAATTTAGTCACCTGGACCGAAAACCACGCACTCCAGCATGACTGACGTATGAAATGGAGATAATGACATCCTCCCATCCGGTCGAAGCCTCAGTGAAGAACATACGCGAAGTAACCCGCATACCGAAGATAATCGTTGCAAGGGCAAAAAAGGGCCAAGAAGCTGCCGTGGCTTGGTCAATGAATTGGTTGAGCTTTGCAGATTCGTCCATGTTGGCGTGTTGTGTCATAGATTAGACGAAGACAGAACGTTGTTCAGAGCAAAGCTGTAACGATATAGGAGAATCTCTGGAGACCAGTGGAATACGATGCCTTCGCCGCTGTTGACGCTGTCTGTTGAAGTGTGTATTAAATCGACACATAGTAGAAATCCAAACGTGCGGGATTCTGTCAGCTAACACACCTTGAAGAAAGGTGCCCGGGCCTCAGTAGGCAGGCAACTAGGCCGAGATGCTCGGAGAATGAGTTGCCTGAACCCCGCGTGTTATCCAATGGTTCTTCTCGTCATTGTCATTGGTCGATCATCAGCTACGCCGCAATATATTCACCGTCGGACCCTTGTGCTCGTTTACGAAGTCCGACGGCGCAGAGGTGAGCATGAACGATCCAAACTCCAGCTGGCTGTGCAAAATGCGGCGACGCATTCGAATAGCCGCCCAGATCGGTATCAAGTGCACATGTTATTGGATACCCGTATTTCGATCTCGCGATGACCCCTCCGCGGACATTCAAAATCCTGGAAGTATTTTCTCGCGTATGTTGGCGTCTGACATTGTGGTTGAGAAGAGGCTGTGGTGTGCGTCTATGAGGCGTAGAAGGAGCCTCAGCGTGGTGTCCGGGGTATGGTCCAGGAAGGCAATAGGCACAGGTGGCGTATGTGTTTCATTGATACGTCGTCTTTGCCTCATGGCCAGGAGTGACTGAAAAGCACGAAATCAGCTCTCGAAAGTCGTCGGTTACACACATACTTCTCTGTCAGTTGCCATACCGTCCTTCCGTGCAAGTCCCCTATGATGGCTCCCCCCAAAAACATCACTCGTCTAGACGCCTTGCTGGACAGTTGCGCCGATCAACAAACCGGCCTCATTTTCTACGAAACCGAGCATGGCCCCACCGAGTTCCTAAGTTACCGTGAATTGCGCAATGAAGCAAAGCGCAAAGCCAGGGCTATCCAAAACCACGACGGCTTTGTCCCGGGTGGCATCGTCCTGGTCCACTTTCGAAAGCATAGGGACAACGTAGTCTGGTTTTGGGCTAGCATTCTGGCCGGCTGCATCCCAGCCATGTCTACGCCTCTGGTCAACAACCGTGAAGGCCGCGTGTCCCACCTCACGCATCTTCATCGACTGCTCTTGGATCCCATCGCCATCACATCCCAGGAACTGATGGGAACTGATCTTACTGAGGACAATACGATAAGATGGGTGACTGCCGAGTCCATCGAAAAAGAGATCACCAAACGAGGGCCTTTTCTTTCCGCGCACGCTGTCGACCCGCCTGTTAGTCATAGTAACGACACATATCTGTCGGATGACTATTTCGAACCACAAACCATTCAGGACAGAAACAAGCTTCTGCCCATTCCCCTGTCACATTTAGACGATGGCGAACTCAGTACAGGCGTGTCTGAGTGCAGCCTCGATGGTGACAGTGATACTGGGTCGTGCAGTAGCGGAGGTGCAGGCTACATTCACAGCAGTGCCCAGCATCCAAACCAAACGATGGTGGAGGAGGCGACCACAACGCCGGATCCGTATCTTTCGCTGGACGGTGTTGCTGTACTCATGCTTACCTCCGGGAGTACAGGCGCTTCGAAAGCCGTTTGCTTGACCCACGAGCAGATTCTGACAGCATGCAAGGGCAAGCTATGTCATATGCCGATGCCTCCTGGCGCTGGTATCCTGAACTGGATCGGGTTAGACCACGTCGGCAGTCTTACGGAGCTCCATCTTACCGCCATGCTTGCGGGGTGTGATCAGGTCCACGTACCCTCCACAGAGGTGATTGCAAACCCACTCCTCTTCTTGCGTCTGCTGTCTAAGCATCGTGTCACACGCACATTTGCGCCCAACTTTATGTTAGTCAAGCTCCAGAAGCTACTGGCCGAGGCATCTGCGGCCGACATCCGTGGGATCAAACTGGACAATCTGCTCTATCTCATATCTGGAGGGGAACCCAACAGTGTCGACACTTGCGTCCGTTTGGCCGACCATCTCCAGCGGCTAGGAGCGCCGACTAAAAGCACCATCACACCCGGTTTCGGTATGACTGAAACCTGTGCCGGATCGATATATAGTAGGATGTGCCCTGACGTGGACATTAACGCCGGCACTGAATTCGCGGCTCTCGGAACGTGTGTGCCTGGCATTGAGATGCGAGTGAACGAAGGCAGCCTTGAAGTTCGAGGCCCAATTGTCTTCCGCCGTTACTTCAACAACCCGGAGGCAACTCAGGCTGCATTCACAGACGACGGCTGGTTCCGGACGGGAGACAATGCTATGATCGACTCCGCTGGTGTCCTCCGCTTGATCGGACGCTCAAAGGACCTTATCATCGTCAATGGGCTCAAGTACGTTCCGCAAGAACTAGAGACTGCCATCGAGCAGGCCAAAATCCCTGGCGTGATGCTGAGCTCCGTGGTTTGTTTCGCCTATCGCCCTAGGGGTGCAAGCACGGAACATGTCCAGGTCGTCTATCAGCGTGACTACGAAGAAGATGACGGCGCATCACGTATGGCGGCTCTCCAAGCCATTATCCGTACCGTAGCCTCCTTTGCTGGGGTCCGACCCCGGATACTGCCACTGGCACCTGGGTGCCTGCAACGGTCCACCCTGGGCAAGATATCGCGTGCAAAGGTGAATGCGTCGCTTCTGAAAGGAGAATATCAAGCTGAGCTTGATGTCGACTCGCGGGTGCTTCAACAGTACCAAGAGAAGCATATGTCGAAACCTACGACTGCTGCGGAGCACAAGCTGCTTGGCGTCCTCCACGGCCTCGAGCTCGATCTACCAGACACTGACATTGATACACCGATCCTGGACACCGGTATCACGTCGGTGGATCTCATCCGAATAAAGAGGGACGTCGAAAAGTCCTTCGGGCTTGACAACGTGCCCATCATCACCGTCATGGCGAATACCACTGTGCGTACCCTCGCGGCAGCTATCGAGCGCCTTCAGGCGGCACAGTACAGCGTAAGCTATGATCCGATTGTTACACTGCAGCCCAATGGCGACAAGACACCGCTCTTTCTGGTGCACCCAGGCATCGGGGAGATGCTCGTCTTTCTCGGCTTGGTCCAATACTTCCCCGATCGCCCTCTCTACGCGATGCGCGCACGCGGTCTCAACGAGGGCGAAAAGACCTTTAGCAACAGGGAAGAGGTGGTGGAGACGTATCATCGTGCGATAAAAGCGAAGCAAGCCCGTGGGCCCTATGCCATTGCCGGCTACTCTTACGGCAGCATGCTCGCCTTTGAGATTGCGAAGATTCTCGAGGCAGATGGCGACCGCGTTCAGTTCCTGGCCTCTTTCAACCTTCCGCCCCATATCAAGACGCGCATGCGAAGGCTCGATTGGACGGCAGGCATGGTTCATATCGCTCACTTCTGCGGCATCGTCTCTGAGCAGCGCTCCGAGGAACTGCTCCACGAGCTGCGTCCTCTGGCTCATGAGCAACAAGTGGCTCGTCTCCTTGCCGAGAGTGACCCAAAGCGATGTGAGGAACTGGCTCTCACTCGTGCGGGTCTCCTCAACTGGACGAATGTGTCTTGGTCGCTACAAAGAATCGGCTGGGACTATGAACCCTCAGGGGAGGTCTCGCACATGGACATCTTCTATGGCCAGCCGCTAAAGGATGTCGCACGCAATCGGGTTGAATACCGCAAGCAACACCTGAATCATTGGGTGCACTTCGTCCGCAACGACTTGAGATTCTGGGAGGTGGATGGCCAGCATTACACCATGATTGGCCCGGAGCATGTGCCCAAGTTCCAGCAGACCTTGAAGAAGGCGCTGGCGGCGCGTGGATTGTAAGCTGTAGAATCGCGTTCCCTGGACGTGGTTAGGGCAGAGTCTCGCCGGTCGAACTTGTAATATCGCTGCTTACACGTGTATATAACTCTCTTTCTAACATTCCAGCTCCATTACCATAGACCTACATCAAACCATATAGTCCCTGGCCATTCTCCAGAAATCCCCTACAAATTCACCGCCCTCTTCCATGTACCTGACAAATCCATCACATTTTCCGATCGTGTCAATCTCGCAAACAATATACTCAAGCACCAGTTTGCGTAGGTCGTCGATCGTTCCATCGTCCCTTCTATCCGGCAGATCTGGGTTCGAGTACGCGAATCTCGCGAGCTCAATAATGTCTCCCACGCGCCTTGTGAACAACTTGAAGTTCACGAGTGTCTTATGCAGCTTGTCGAGGGTTAACGCTCTGAGTGGCTCTATTAGGCGTAAATGCGCAAAGCAGTAGAGCCGTGCGTGGCCAAGGAGGACTGGCGTGAAGTTTTGGTCGTCGGCAGTGTTTGGTTTGGGTTCAAAGTGTTGCAGGATCTGAGCTTTAGGGCCGCCGTCGTCTAGGTAGGTTCGGCTGTTAAATCGAGTCCGTAACAGGGTCCTCGAGATCGGGGCTTCTTCATCTGGAGGTTCATCAACTGGTAGGGGCATTTGGCTGTCTTCCCATCCAGCCAGATTGGGTTCGTATCGCTCTGGAACAGGGACCACCCTCCCCTTCTTACTCTTCTTCTTCTTAGACGTCGGAACGCCCCAGGTATCGTCTTCCCCGTTCTGCTGGCCCTCAGCAGACGTAGACGTCGGTTCCGGTAGGACTGGTCCCCACCACGGCGTGGTATAGTCGCCGCGGTAAGCGTACTCGCAAAACCGGATGAAATCGGCAACCTTTACGTCTTCCATCCTCGCACATCGCGTTGCCGATTCCTCCAATTCCACCATTGATAAGTGCATCTAGTTGCGGGCTGGTAGCAGCAATCGCAGCTGCATGCACCACGATGGGCTTTGCCTCTTGGCCGACGAAGAAGGTGAATTGAGGTGATTGGATGAAGCTGCTGGGCTTTAGCTCAACCGGGTCGGCATTAGGAATGAAACTTACTCCTCGAAGGTTGGAGCCATTTGTATGTAACAGGTTTCGAATGACTTCTTCAGTGTAAAGAACAGGAGAGTGAACTCTTGACTTAATTCAATTCCCAATGTAGGAGGCTTAAGAAGACGAGAATATGCAGGGTTGTACAGCAAGCACCTACGTACAACGCATGACTGGTTGTCAAAGGCTGAAGATTTAACACAGCATTATTCCTAAATGCAGTGGCGTCCAACAGTGTTTGTCGCTGGGCTTTGACGCCTGCATCTTGCCGGGACAAGCAAGTATCACCAGATTTAACGATATACGTTTCAATTGGTCCTGGATACGCAGATTTCTCGACGTAGGGAAGTTAACACATCAAGGTTCCCAGGGTTCCAAGTTGTTGTCGAGCAAAAGCCTCGCTATCCCAACCCTTTGCGACTGGGAGCTTGTTCGGCATGTATCTCCTAACTGTATAACGTCTGTTTCGCTAAGTGATTAAATAGTTGACGTGTCGGAAGGGGCTACTGAGAAGAGACGAATGGTCTGTGGCAGAAGGGTCAAGCGCATAGATAAATGTCCTGGCTTTAATGACGTCCTCATGTCGCAAAGGAGGGAAATGAA
Source organism: Westerdykella sp. P71 (assembly GCA_019022765.1). Lineage (NCBI taxonomy): Eukaryota > Fungi > Ascomycota > Dothideomycetes > Pleosporales > Sporormiaceae > Westerdykella > Westerdykella sp. P71. The sequence continues at coordinate 9,390 of JAFHBW010000287.1, read as the reverse complement.
GGCGGATCGCACATGGCGAAGGGGATGGCTGATGGACTCCTCCTCGACCGTGCTTATGATGAGAAGGCTGATATGTCTCTGTCTGCTCTTGATCGTCAAGCTTCGATAGAAGGTTCAATCGTCTGGTTTGCTTGGAATCCATCCATGAAGAGCAACAGGTTAAAAGCAAGAGGCAGGCATTACAATGCACTTTATAGGATGTAGCAAACACAGAACTGATACATACGACCATAGCACAGGGAATCCAGAGCCTCTCGTTCGATCGACTGAACTTAAGCCCTGTAGCGCCCGTTGAGTAGTAGCGTGGGTGACCAGCTGCGAATAGCGCGGTGTTGTATGTTTTTGTTCCCATTGTATTTTTGCACCAATCTTGGAAGGCGCGACAGTTGTGCTTCCGATACCTGTTCTGGCAACTACAATTCAATGAACGGCAAATTTAACCAAGAAAATCCTTCTTTTTGACTACTGCGACTACTGCGACTACTGCGACTACTGCAACGCGGGATTTTGTTTGTTTGGTTCGGCATGCTGTTGCGGTGGGTTCTTGTTGGTTGGCAACAGAGAGGTTCACAATGAGTGAGGTCATGCAAGTATGCAGGTGAGGCAATTTGAGCCGCAGGGAGAAAACCTCCGACGTCGGCCGGGATACCGAATGTGGGAAGAACGAGAAGCCAGGCCTCGGCACTGCCAGGCTTGGTAATCAGCAAGTCGGTCGGTCGGTCAAGATCGGCTTGGGAATTTAGGAGTGGTGGCGCGACATATTCTCATCTCTTGTCCATCTGATAAAGCGGTTATTCCTGTTGATGTCTATATTAACGGCATATGCATATTATTATGGGGACGTCGGATGTTTTGAAGGTTTCCGTGTCGGGGAAAATGTCTTGGGACCTTGGGACCCGCAGGCTGAGGCTCTGCTCACCTGCAGAACCGAACGGCGAAGGCGGGACTCGGGAGAGTGTGGGATTGCGGCTTTTGGTGGAGTCGACGGTAACACGACAGGTGGAATCGGGGACGGTGGACCGGGGTTTTCCCGGGGTTTCTCCATCTTGACTCTTGAGGTGTGAGTGTCCAACGTCACATTTGCGGCTCCTCTTGGCTGGCGTTGGATCGGACGTTATTCGCTACTGGCGCTTGTCGGGGTAAGTTGTAACACGGTGAACAGCGCGACGCGACTTGTATGCGCCGTCCTCGGCCTTGCTTGTGCGACGGCCTGGAATTTTCTTTCCAGAGGAGAATCTACGCTCGAGTCTGATGATGAGCAGCAGTGACATCAATTGTTGAAAACCTTGGAGATGAATTGTTGGGACAGGACGGACGATCGGGAATAATGATTCGAAAATGGCTTCTTCCCCTGCAAGCCACATCCGAGCCTGAACCGGGGCGACAAGCCCGACCGGGGGATGCGTGGCACTCGTCTGGGCATGGCATCATCATCCCATTCTGTTCCCTTTCCTCCGCCCATCCGACGGCAACCAGCAGCCATCATCGGCAGCCCCAAAGGTTCAGTTCACTCCAGGGACGTTGCTAAAAAAGCGAGCGCCCGTTAGTTCTAAGTGAGTGACGCCATCTTGCGAATACTGTGTATAGCTAGTAGATTCAGGGTCCCGGCCATGTGGGAAGTCTACCTAGCTGGGACATCGGGCCATGGTCGGATTTTTGGAGTTTTCGGGGTGCTTTATCGATAAGAGGCTGGTGGCGTGGCGGCACCAAACCACCACCAGCCGTGTTTTGGAGGGAACGCGAGTCATGCAAGAAAGGGAAATCCGTCAACAATACGGAATATCTCCAGATGGAAAGGTGACTGGCGACTGGGTGAAGAAGAGGCAGGGCGTTCAACGTTATGATGATTTTTCCATTCATCTGTTTCTTCCTGAGACGATTGCTACGCGTGAGGAACAATAATGGCTCCATGACTGCACAATTCTTCCCCCGCGCTGAAGCATCTCTGAGAAATATGCCTCTCCTCTCGGATGCCCCGATGCTGCACGGCCTCTTTCAATAATGTTCCGCCACACAATATCTGCCCAGGTCACTCTTGGATAGCACAAGAACCCATGACTCCAACAATGCCCCCTAACTCGCCGTGATTCCCCTTCATCCATGGACATTTTATTCTTGTGTCTCTAGAGCTTTTGGTGTGTTGATAGATTCTTTGCGCAGGGGAGACGCGACGCTTTCCGCGCGCAGACCCAAGGAAAAATAAAACGTCAGCACCAACCCAGCATCTGATCCATGGAGATTCTGCGTGGAATAACTTTAATAAGAACTCGGCACGCCTCGCTCCACTCTTAAAACTACTGCACACACACAAACACACCGCCCACACCCCCTTCCCCTTCCGAGTCCCAAGTCCAAGTTCCCCGTCCCCACCCGCCATCAATCACACGCATGTCGCGTCGAATCTTCCATTTCTACTTCTAACGCTACTACTACCGTGTACACGCTTCTTTCCGCTCCACAACACTCTCCACCACTCCCACGCCCACGCGTCCCACGTTCGCGTCTACCCTCCCACGTACGCCAACCCTTTCTCTCTGCCCCTCTATCCTGTCCTTAGCCTCACCCCAGCTACTCTGCTACTACCCCTCCCCCTCCATCTATCTTTCTCATTTTTCGCTGACGTGCTAGAGGTGGACAAGTGACGGACAAGTGACAAGTCATCGCCTGTTCCTGTTCTGTCCCTGGCAGGGTGCTGTGGGCTTGTTTTTCGCTCTGCTCGGTCAAAGTCCGGCGAGTACCGATCCCAAGCGGCAAGCGCAGAAGCTTGGAAGGCCCTGTGCGGAATCGGCGACCGCAGGCGAGCAACGACGTCGACGTCAAAAATTTTTTTTGCATTCACCACCAACCACACCGGACGGGCCCAACCCAAAATCTTCAACCCGGGTGCAGCCATCCAACACCGTTTACTAGCGTAGCAAAATTCATTTCACCGGTAAGTTGTCCAACGTCGCTCCTCCCTCTCCCGCATCTGCCATCATCCCCCCACGCCCACGCACACGCACGAGATCCGGCACGCTCGTCCCCCCCCCAGCTGTTCTCCATTCTCCAATCTCGAGGGCAATCTGCTTTCCCTCTCCACTTGGACCCTCGGCTGAGGCTGACACTGTGGGTCTCTGCAGATCCTGCCCTGGTTCTTCCGCCTCCATTTGCCGACCACCTTCCTGGACGCCGTTTTTTGCGGTCTTTGCAAACCTCACCACACAACAACAACAACAACAACACACCATCACATCACTACTCCCAAGGCCGTTGCACCGCTCTCCCGCCATCCAGGTCAATCTCGGCCCGCCTTCACCTGCGCCCATTCTCGGCCCGTTGATCGCGCAAGTCTCGCGCCCTCTGCTTCTTGCCATCCCTTCGGGAGTACCTGCGCCTTAAGTTCGCCCGCCTGCCCTCCTTCCCGCTCGAGGACCCGCCGGCTCCACCAAAATACTTCGTATGCTCCATCCCCCTCTCGCGACTCGGCCAGACTTCACCTCTCCTCTCCACCGCGCCGACTCCCTTCGACGCGACCCGCCCAACCCATTGGCCGCCTTCCCCTCCCCCTCCGCTTCTCCATCCCGCCAGATCATGGACAACCGTACCAACAGGTCGGGGGTGCCTCCCCAGCAGGACCCCCAGCCAGGCACGCACTCGAGAAGCGACTCCAAGACCCCTCCGCAGAACCAGCAGACCGCCCAATACCAGACCCAGTCCCACCCCCAGACCTCCTCAATATACCCCCAAGGTCAATACAATGGTGCCCAGCAGTATAGCAACGCGTCCCAACCCTACCATGGCATTGCGTCGGCGTATGGGTCTGCGCAGCAGCAACAGCAACAGCAGCAGCAGCAACAACAGCAACAGCAACAGCATGGAAACACATTGCCCGATCGGCTACCTCCCCTGACGGACAACTTCCCATCATTCTCCACGGGCAGCAGCATCAACGGCAACCTCCAGACCATGCCTCTTCACGCGTCCTCGTCCTCGACATCCGCAAACCATCCAGCCATCGCCCCCGTGCAATCCCGACCGCAATACGCAATGTACGCCACCGCCAGCTACCCGCCTCCCATGACCACAACCGCCGCTCAGACCAATGGACAGTATGCCAATTCCGCGTCCTACATGATGGGCTCTCGGCCCCTTCACCCAAACCCCATGTACGGGGCCGCACCTTTTGCGCCACTGCCGGACCAGGAGCCTGTTCATGTCGTTGGTCAACAGGGACGCCGTGGCGTGCTTCCCACGATGAATGGCCGTCCCCAGCCCACCCCCAGGGCCCCGATCAACGTGACCAAGAATGCTGACGGCAAGTACGACTGCCCCCACTGCACCAAGTCGTACCAGCACCTCAAGCATCTGAAGAGACACACTCTGCGCCGTAAGTTAGCCGACCATCCTTGCCTCTGCGCCTGCTCATCCCTTCACAGATACCGGCGAGCGGCCGTACTCTTGCGCCCTGTGTTTCGACACGTTCTCGCGCAGTGATATCCTCAAACGGCACTTCAACAAATGCTCCGTCAGACGCGGCAATCCCGGCAATGTGACCCACCTGCAATACGCCCAGGCCCACCTGCGCAAACCACAACGGCCTGCGAACGGCGCGGAGAATCCCTACATGGCCACTGCGACAACATCTGGGGCCTTCGCCGACGCGCAGTACATGACCACAATGGGTCAGATGGCTCCGTTGACTCACGAGGGCAACAACTTTACCGACTCCACTACCGATGGCTCCATGACTGCTCCCCAATCTCTGTCAGCAAGGAGCTCGCGGTCAAACAGCCTTTTCCAACCCGGCCCTGGCGCAAAAGACAACAGGAGGTCCTTCCCTGGTTTTCCCCTCCACAATGGCAATGGCAGTGGTCTCCGGCCTGGACTGGCCTTGGGGAACAACCCTCTTCCTGGTGACATGAGCCCCTTCGCGACGCCCGGCTCTGCCGCCTCGGCCGCTAGCACATTCGGATACGATTCCACCAACATGAGTCAATCGGACTTGAATCAGTCGGCCGTTCCCCCCACCTCCGAGGCCCTCCCCAACTTTCCCCGTGCCGACGCTGCTCCCATGATGGCCGACCGGGTCAACCAGTGGCCCTTCGGCGCCGACCATCAGAGCAATGGATCGAATCAGCAAAGCTCCCTCCGCCAGACAAATGGCGCACACCAGACCAACGGACTCAGGCCGGCCGAGTTCGATCTTACCCGCGGCATGCAGACTCTGTCGAACGGCGTGACCTCCGCAGCTGGATCTGTGACCACCATGGACGGGGTTTCCGCTGTGGTGTAGGGCGCCAGCGGTCGGGCATGGCATTTCGGACAAGCGTTCAAATGGGGTGGCAGCACTGGGAACACCCTTAAGTCATTTTCGGGTTCGTGTGGGCGCATACTTTGGGCGGCTCGACTTCCTGGATTTAGCTTTAGCTTTTTCCGCTCTTGACTCTTTAGCTAGCGAACCGTCCGCATTTCCCGCATCTTCTTCCCGCCTGCCCGCCCACAGGTTTCGCCTTGCGCAGCAACGGTCCGCTCTCTTCCAATGACATTACGGCTCTCGGTTTCATCTATCCTGGCGAGTTTCGGAGACCTGACGCATTTCGAGGAGTTTCAGTTTGATGCATTTACACACTGTCACGGCTGAGTTCAAGTTTGTTGGTCGCACTTTGCTTTTTCATGGGTCATAGACAACAGAAGGTCTTTTTCTTCGGGACCGACATCTCTCATACGGCACAACGCTGTCGAACCGCCACATCCATACGTTCTCGATTCCGCCTTTCCTGTGGTTCTGCTGTTGATGATGCTGGGGGGATAACGCTGCTGCTGCTGTGCCCTTCTAGTTCGTCAATCCGGTTTGTTGGATTGGTCTCGCGATCTCTTCCATTTCCCTTGTCTCCTCCGGCATTCTCTAGGTCCAGATACACTTCCTTCCTCACGGACTGCATGCATGTTTTCGGCGTCAACATAAGAAGAAAGAAAATGAGCTGGCGGTTAGACCACACACATACACACACATACAAACATACGCATATGATTGCACTGACGCACAGCATGCACGCACACATCACATCACAAACTGGGGTTAGGATGGGGGTGGGGTTTGTCTTTTCCAGCATGGTTTTCGCATCTCATGGTGCTTTTTTTTTCTCTAGAAGAACGGAAAAAGAATAGAAGCAGGGGAGAGGGTACGGCACCCGAGGAATGAAATGGACGAGGAAAGAAAGGAAAGCAAGCGAGCTGGGATTCACATTGTCGGTCTGCTCTGCGTTCGGAAAGGAAAAGAGAAAAATATAGGTATAGACGTTTGCCCATTTTGGTGAACTGAACTGAACCGCTCCCCTCGAAGAGCGGATGGGGAATATAGATATTCGGCGAGAGTGATTGTAGGGCTTTTGCTCTCCGTAGTGCAAGCGAATGCGAGTTGGTGTTTCTTCAGCCGTGGGGTTTCTCCCTATTTTTTTCGTTTTTTGTTTTTATCGTGATTGACCCAGCTATCTACCAACTGCGTGTGCTGCGTATGCTGTGCTGTGCTGTGATGGAATGCGAAGTGATCTATGCGAGTGGGAGGGAGCGGTTCGGTTCGCCTCGCTCCAGTCCGCTTGGCATAACGTCCTCCCCCCAACGCATAACCCCACCCCCATTATTCCCACGGATATGAGACGCACGACGCGCAAGGCCCGTGTTCCAGGTCCAAAGCTTGTCGGCGCCTCGGAGGGGTGGCTGAAACGAGGCTCCGTCTCACCTCTGCACATCACGCATGGATAATCAGATGGGAGGCTTTGGGGGTTGGGAGGGGATTGTGATTGGTGGACCAGACACCTGTTGTACTGTACAGTACCTAGGTATCCGATCACCGTCCCATCATCAGCACCGCACAGTACGGAGTACTTACTATCGACTTTGTGAGTTTTTGTATATGGGGTTTTGTATATGGATTGGATGGATGGATGCAAGATCCTCCCCCCTCCGCTCCGAAGAGAATACATCTGTACCTAACAGTAGTCGCAGGCACTACTGTGTACTTACGTAGCCCCAAACACTGGCTTCGACGGTCAGAAGTGGTGCGTTACACCAAATAATGGGCTGCAGCTAGCTCGTAGCTACCGACGACTGCTGGGTATGTACGGAGTACTACTACTGACAAATAGGGTAGTCCAGGCCAATTGGACTTTTGGGCTTTTGGTGGGTGGTGGTTGTGTGGGCGATCTTATGGTTCATTATTCCCTCCCCCATCATGGATGCACCCTTTGGGACGTCCGCATGGCACGCATGGCATGCATGCATGCACCCCGCTCGGCATGATCAACCTGGACAGCGGTATGGGAAATTGTAGGTAGTGCGTGGATGCAAGGTACGCTGCTTCCTGTAGGCTGTAGCCTCTACCACACTTCCCCATCACCATCACAGCCCGTCCCGGGATGGGTATGCGTATGGGTATGGCCCATGGGAAAATTAAGGTTTGCGGGCCTGACGGATCCGCACTCTGATGCTTACCCTGTCCATGCAAGTGAACGCAACGCACTGGAACGGGAGCCCGTGTGTGAGTGTGATAAGCTCTGTGGCTGGCTTGACTCGCTTGCAACGTGTGCTGCTGCGCTGGTAGGTCCTGGTAGGATGGGATGTGCAGCCACATGGTTATGGTGCGGGATTCCGGGGAAAGGCTAAAAAGAACGCTTGGGACGGGAAGGTTGGAGGGTTTCGATTGAGCTCTTGGGAGAGAAGAGCGCTTGGTCCGTTCCTGTCCTGTTCCCTCTTTCCTCCTTCCCTTCTCTCTTTCCACTACTCCGACGAAGAGAGATTCTTTTCTTGGGAGGTGTGGGATTGCCAGAGCTGGGTTCGTCGTTCGTCGTTTTTCTGGTCTTGTCTTCTTCTCTTCTCTTCTCTTTTTTCTCACTCTGCTTGACTGCAGTGCAGCTGGATACCAAGACCGCAGTTGATCTGCTCCCTCTCCCTGCTCCCTCTCCTGCCTCCCTGGTCCCTGGTTCCGGACTGGGCGAAGATGTCTCTTTAACTCCCTCTTTTTGCGTCGAACAGCGCCGTGAACGGACGCGAGATAGCGGGCTCCTTTCTTCGTCCCGGGGCTTCACGGTCTTATTGTTCTTGTTTTCTTTTCTTTTACGCTATTCTTGTCTTCTTCTTCTTCTCCTTCTCCTCTTCCTCCTCCTCCTTCTTCTTCTCCGGGGTCCTTCCTGGTTGAACTTCCAACACCATGTATTTCCGCCCCGGCTTCGTCGTCGTCATCGTGGGATGTACGCTTACGGGCTTGAGCACCATCATCGTGGCTTTGAGGTGAGACCGCCCTGAATCGCCCAGACGTCGGAATCGATGTGCGGGATGCGGACACGCTGACGGGTTGCGAACACAGGTATTACTGCCGGTTCTGGCGGATGGGGACTGTGGGGGCGACGGACCATTTGATGTTGACTGCGCTGGTGAGTTTGGGGTTTTGGTTTTGCGTCGCTGGCAGGAACTGTTTGGCAGTGTCGTCTTGTTGGGGGAATGTTGCTGACTGACGTTGCTGTGTAGGTGCTTACGTGGGGGAATACGGTGGTGAATTACTACCAGGATGATTACAGTAGGAGGTTTAAGCCGTTTGGGTTTAAGGATCCTGTAGGTCGCTTTCTATTCTGCGTTCCCGTTCCATGGCACTCCCTTCCACCCTCCTCCTAACCTCCCTCAGGCCAAACGCCCAAAGATCGAAGCCGCCCTCCGCGGCACGCTCATCACCTGGTGGGTCTACCGCATCACCTACACCATCGCGCTCCTCTTCGTCAAGCTCTCCATCCTCTTCTTCTACCGCGCCATCGCCTCCCAAGCCACCTTCCGCCGCCTCGTCCACGCCACCACCGCCCTCCTCATCCTCTACACCTTCTCCGTCACCATCGCCAGCATCTTCCAGTGCGAGACCCCCAGCGACGCCTGGAGCACCGCCGCCTACATCAGCCAATTCGACCGCAGCCCCGGCCGATCGCCCTACTACCCGAAATGCTTCGACCCCATCCGCCTCTGGGCCGCCTCCGCCGCCGTCAACCTCCTCTCCGACGTCGTCATCCTCCTCATGCCCATCCCGACCCTGCTCGGCCTCCGCGTCCCCATGAACAAGCGCCTCGCCCTGATCGGCATCTTCAGCATCGGCGTCATGGCCATCGCCGCGAGTTGCGTCCGCATGTGGGTCATGGCGCTGTGGGCGGAGAGCCCCTACAATAGCGCGCGGTTCGGCGCCGATTTGCTGCTGTGGGGCCAGGTTGAGACGAATAGCGGGATTGTGAGTGCCAGCGTGCCGTTTTTGCGGCTTGTGTTTAGGGGGAGGAGGAGGGTGGGGGGTAGTGAGGAGGAGGGGAGGCGGGTCGTTCATGTTGGGAGCCCGAATATGGGGGCGAGTCCGAAGGTTGTTGGGGAGGTTAAGGAGGGGGG
>JAFHBW010000286.1:0-33531 GCA_019022765.1 Westerdykella sp. P71 | reverse complement strand
GGGAGGGAGACGAGGTGTGCGTGTGGAAGAGGGGGCGGGGGAGGCGGTGGAGGGGGAGGTGGTGGCACCTGCATCGAACCGTGCATGAAGGCCTCAGCCTGATTCTGTGCAGCGCCGGGGTGAATATGACGCTGATTGTGGTGCATGTCGGGCACTTCGTAAGGGTTCATATGCCCACCGAAACCCTGAGGATGTGCTCGACCAGGTGGTGGTCGGAGCTCTGATTCTTGCCCCCAGCCATGATGATTGTCGGATTGGAAGGACTCGTCCATTTCGATAGGCATGCCTGTATTGTCTGTACCAGCTTGATTCGGTTTGGCAAAGGGACGAGGCTCAGTCTGAAGGATAAAGTCAATGCTGACGAGCTGTTTCATTCTACGGTTCACCTGTTTCCACCCGAGCTCAAGTCCAGCTATTGCCCATTGAACCGTCGGATCGTGGTGCCATAACTCATGGTTCTGGTTATGGACAAGGCGAGAGAGGTTGATTCGTGCATTTTCTGAAGTAATCTCATTGTAAGTGCGCGGGACAGAGCCATTTTTCATGGTCCTCTGCATACGCTCCAGTTCCTTTCGAATGCTCTCGATGGGGACTTGCTGCTGCTGAGCGGGTACATCCGTCCAGGATGAATGCTTTCCTTTCTTCATACTCCATTGGCTAAATTGTTGGCCATGCGTGCGGGATAGAGGTGTCTGCGGTGCTTGACGATGGAAACCCATGATTGGCTGGTTAGAAACCTGAGGTTGGAAATGATGCTGGCTGTAGGGTCCGTTCATATTTGCAGACCGATCAGAGGTCGAATTGTATGATCCAATAGCGTGCGCGCGTCCTCAAGTCACAATGCGATACACATCGGCGCTGCAGTTCAAGGAAACGAGCCTTACGACGTGAGAAGAGTGATGCACTGAGAAGGATTTGTTCTGAGTTTCTGCCTCCTGGATCGAATCCGAAGGACCTGGAATATCGTCCAAATTATATATCGGGCTCCTCATCTGTGTTTCACGAGCCTTCGCCGCCGCGATGCTCGGTGAATCTACACCCTTGTGAGTACGTAGCACGTTTCAATCGCTTCTTGACAACATGCTCGAGCACAAAGACAAGTACGATTGGTCAAAAACACAGGGCTTCGATAGCCCTGTAAATGGGTTGGCTCACCGGCCATCAGCCACCGTGGAAGGGAATCGTGCCCAGAAAGCAGGCAACCGCTCAGCCTGCTCGCACGGGTGGACAGCAAAGTCGATTTTTGGGACTACTTTTGAGCCTCACAAATCTCACCGGAGAGATTCTACTCGTCAGACATAGCACGGAGGGCTCCGCGTTCGTTATCGACACGAGAGTCGGCTGTGTTGTGTAATTGGTCCCCTCTTCTGAGGGGACGGGGAGGTCGGTTGCACCCGAAGGCCTTCCGCGTCCGGTGTGAAGAGAACGACATGTGGTATGCTGTTGACCATGGAACGCTCCTCAATCAGCGGGCTGCTGATGTGGTGCCGCTCCTCAAGATGTGAGAGGAATGCGTATGGATGGACGTCGACGTCGAGACGCGAACTCCTGTTCACAGCGCTGGCCCCGCTTGAACTGTTTCTGGTTAGAGCACTCCCCACCCGATACGACTTCCACCCTTCCAAGGTTCATTTCATCGCGTTCTCCACCACGAACACTTGTTTTTCTCTGCAAGTTGGCGGTTCAAAGTACAGGGCTTCCTTTGACTCAAGGTTCTCCAAGTGTGACAAAAGCGACCGATGACCACATGCCCTTGTCCCCTCTCGCTACCCCAGGTCCATATTCGTATCGCCTATGTTACTCACTAAATCCCTCAGGTTAGCACTGCCAACATGGTAACACCTTTGTTAGCCCATCTCTTTTATTATGTCACACATCATCTGCTCCTCATTTGGGTCCTCTATCGTCCGGTGTCTATACCCTTGGCGGTCTTCCCGTGCAGGACCGTGTTAAACTTGCCCAATCTCGTACACGATGTGGTCGCATGGATGCGGCTCCTTTATGCTGATTCGCCGCTCCACTTCTTATACTTACGGATCGCCTTATTCGCACCTAGAGCCTGGGGTCGAGTCGCACAGGGGTGCCATCCGCATCATCAAGCCTTCACGCTTCCTTTCCATGCGCCCGGTTCACCGAGAGCCTTATATCCAATGGGGTTGTCTGCTTCTCCTGCGAACCACGATATGCCCAGGGAATCATTCAAGGGTCTTCACCGGCCGGTAGAGGACGAGAGGCATGAACTACTTTATATGGAACTGTACGTGCGGATAGTGTGATCCATAGAGTGATCTCTCAGACTTACGAGTCTGCGGAGCTTGAGATCGGCACTGCAGATTCAGATTGAAACCGCTGTTAGCTTATCAAACTCCAGTTGACGTTTCCATGCACCCCTCCCGGTTCATGGATCCGGTAGCGTCCCAGCAGTTCTCATATCATATCAGGCTGGCTGATACCTTGCCGAACCCAGGTCCTAGCCGCAGCCTCTCATCCAAGAGACTACGGATGAGAATCCTGCTTGCCAACTTAACACCTGTGTTTTAAGACATCCACGCTGTCGCTGCAACATCGCCGGATCGGGCAGCATTCACCGCTACGAGGCGCAGCTGAGTGCTACCGTATACCGCCTCACATATGTGAGACGGCACAAATGTGTTGGACACGTCTACAGAGGACTTTTCCTGATTATGAGTGACGAAGTGATAGGCATTTGTTGGATCAGCGGCACTGCATGGCACTGGGCCGTCGTCACGACAGCGGTAGTGTCGATGACGGCTTGGATATTGGAAGCTTCATTTGGGGGTGAGGATCCGACCACCCTATTATCGCATTCTTGAGTTGCCTTGTAAAAGGCGACTGAGCCCTTCCTTTACTTCATTTGGTGGCGTTTTGGTCCTCGCACAGGAGTCGATCACACAGGAGCCAAATTTCAGTCTGCTTTGCCTTGTCCGCCAACGCAGATCCAGAGACCAGCGTTTGAAGAGATCTATGTTGGTCTTTTAGTCCCACCTAGGTGACAGAAGAAGCGTCCCTTGGACCGACAAAATTGTTCTCTCTTCATTGCAAAAGTCCTGGTGGATTATACGCAGAACCATCGAAAGCTGCTGTATTATACGTACTTATAAACTGTAATCCTTTTTGAGCATCTTACTTGCACCTTTGTTTAGTTGGCATAGAACCAAGCTTAAATAATCACTGTGGAGGGGAGAGCGATACTTTTTCTGTCACATGGGCGAGTCCCCTAGGTTCTTGGATGCTACCCTACTGTGTCTATGGCTACCAAAAATGTAGCGTAATGTCTGAACGATCACGGGAAACATTGACGGCAAAGGGGTTTTCAAACCTACGGAAGACCACGAATATGCCACTAGCTATGCTAGACTATAGTAACTTGTTGATTCCTAACCGTTACATCAATGGTTGTGCCATGTCGACTATCCTCAAGATTGTCCTTATAGGCCCGGGCTACGTTCGGTGCTCGGCAAACTTGCTTGGTTCACGTCCTGCTCGCCACCCTTCACTGCCCCAGTGTCCCGCCTTAACCCCGCTTTCTCGCCATGATACTTCGTCCCAGCGTTTGTCCCAACCTGTAACTTCTTCAGCGGCGGAATTTCTCTATATGTTTGTTAAAACTTCGTCAAATATCATCAAAGAAAACACGGCCACGTGGCCCAATGGCAAGGCGCTTGACTACGAGTTTAACGCTCCGGAAATCAAGAGATTGCAGGTTCGATCCCTGCCGTGGTCAATTTTTTTGTTCTTTTTACTTATTTACTTATTTTTGACGATGTTTGGGGCTGTCTGGGTGCAAGGAGAGCAAATTTTCGTTCGGGGACTTCGCGAAACTTGGAAATTTTTGATGAGGGTACCCCTGCTCATATTTACGCGGGCATTCTGAGAAGTACGCTTACGTGGAGCTCGGGCCACGAACACCAAACTCTCCCAACCTTCAGTGCTAGTGCCTTCCCATGCACAATGCCGAAGGATTGTAGTGTGTGGCCTGGTCGCAGGACAGATCTGGACGTAGCTAGTGAATTCATCACTCCTCGTCTCCTTCATCTCCCGGCTCATACTCCCGCTCGCTGTTTACATTAGTGTCCGAGCTCTCTACAACAAATTCATCGCTCTTCCTCTTCTTGCCTCTCTTCCCCTCAGACTTTGGCGTTCCCGCTCTCTTCTCCCCTTCTTTCCCGCCAATTTTTTCATGTTCTTGGACTTAAACTCTGTTCGAAGATTGGCAATGTAGCGTATGAACGCTTCGAGTCCGTTCCGCAGCCTCTGGGAATCCTTCATCCTCCATCATCGCTTTAATCATCGTCAGTAGTTCGGCCTCTAGCTGTGCGGGATCCCATGCATCCCACGGCCCTTGATGCTCATCCATCTTCTCCCTACAGTACGTGGGGATTAGAACCTTCTCGGTTTTAAAGAAGTCCTTCGATCTTTGAGAGTCTTCGTCTTCCACATTAGATTACGATCTCAGGTCGATTAGAGCCCTTTTCTATAGCTCTATATTAACCTGTAGTAGTAGTAGGGCGTTATAGTTATTGGTGACAGCCTACTAGTGTACGAGAAAGCGCTTAATAACGAAACGATTGCTGTAAGCGTAACGTGAGCGCGGGACACTGAACTGGAGCTCGTCGACATTGGTATAATGTTGGGATATAATTGAGCCTGACGTGTTGCGAAAACGATTATCCCCTCCACAAGAATGCCGTTTCCTATATCAAAGTGGCTACGGTGAGATGCTGGTGCTGGGCCCGGTAAATGCAAACTCGAAAGAGGATAAGTTGAAAACCAGATGATGAAATACATTTGGAAGGCAACGAATCCGGATAGAACGAGAAATCACAGGGGTGAACGGGTATGAGCCCAAGAGAAGCATCTCGCTGTAATTTCTTCTTGCATTATTTCTCGTATTGGGGGACCAAGTCTATCACTACGAGTTATCCTTCATCTGCCTGAGCGCGCGCATAACTTCAACCGGGTCACTCTGACCCACCACCTTCTGAATCGCCGGATCGTTGACCCTCATAAACACGTTATGTTTCTGCATCATTCTAATTAGCACGCGAATTCAATAAAGTCCCATTTGCATAGCTCCACTCACCTTCTCATCACCAATGGTAAACTTCCCCTGCGTCTCCTTGTTCTCCTGGCTATACTTATCCAACCTCTGCACCGCCTCATCCTCCACCACCTTCTTCGCAAACTTCACGTTCCCCTTCGTGTACTCATGTCCGGGAAAAACCTTGGTATCGTCCGGCAGCCCGGCCAAAACCTCGTTCAACGCACGATGCATTTCCTTTGCATTTCCCTCAAAGAAGCGCCCACAGCCGCCGATGAAGAGAGTGTCGCCGGTGAACACAGCGCGTTGGGGGCCATCTTCCATGAAGTAGCAAATGCTGTCTTGGGTGTGGCAGGGGGTGTGAAGGGCGGTGACTTTGATGGAGCCGATCGTGAAGGTGGAGTTGTGGGCGGGTGTGGTGGTGACGCGGGTGCAGTCTTTGCCGCCGATTATGGGGAGGGGGAAGTGCTTAAGCTGGACAGCATCATTGTAAGTGCGTGTTTTGACGTGGTAGAAATATTCCGCTTACGATTTCTACATTTCCGCCGGCGTGGTCGTGGTGACTGGGTTCATGAGCGGTGTCACCCGAGCAATGAGGCAGAATCTTACTGATGGGTATTGATGATATTTGTGAGTTTGATGGCTCCACTATCGGTCTTTTCTTTCAGGACGGGCAGAACCCTGTGTATGTCTGTGAGTGAGTCTGCCTTGAGCTGACTCCGTCGTACACATACTCTGGTGGGTGGGCGGGGTCAATGATGACAGATTCCTTCGACTTGTCGTCTGTTACGAGATATGCGTAGTTATTCCCCGTCCCCTCCCCTATTATAAATCAATGGATGGTCTTCAATGGACGTAAAAGTCATCTTACACATAGGAATCGATTGGATATGCATGGCGCGCAGAAGAATCGGTTGCTTCATATTCGTAAGCTATGAATGTTCTTAGCACCACCTTAGACCGACCTTAGCTGTAGTCTGGAGAAAACCGCGAGTTGAGCTACGTTGGAAAGCAGTTGCGAGGAAGTTCATAAGGGAGAATCAGAAGGTGGAGAATAGCGATTCATGTTTGGGAGGAGGGACCTCGGAGCTCCTCTTATTACAAATGACGTCTCGGAGCTTATCGATAAAGGAACACGGCCTGCGCTAGCCTACATGGAGTAATGGACCTCCGGAGTGTTTATATCTCTGTATTCGTGCATTCTACGGGTTATGGGGGTTGAATCTTGGGGATTCTGAAGATGGAGGCTGCCGTTATCCCAAAATGGGCAGCTAGGAGGCCCGTAGTCATAGTTTCAGGGAGACCCTGTCTCCATATCTACATATTCTAGATACACTATGGAATTGGCGGAATGTTGATTTTGCACATTTCTGTGTTGAGCAAACTGGGTTCTTGCGATCACCAAGGGGCATCAACTCTCAGCTTCCACGAACATGGGAAACAGATCATAGTACTCTTTTCATTATGAACCGTGCGGACAAGGTCTTCTCTCCAAGAGCGATGGAGACTGCGTGAACGCCATGATAGCTTGTCATAACGAAGCCCCCAGAAACATCGGACCGTGGCTAGAAATAGCTCTACCACCCACCTTTCCATTACGCATCGTGCAATTAATTAACCTGTTGTGTGATCTTAATGCCGTCGCATATTTTGCCGTCCTTCAAACCAACTCCACGCTATGATGATCCCCAAAAGCCAGACCGTAACGCCAGTCCATGCGATTGGATGAATGAGATGAGCGCCACTGTTCTACGTAGCGCTGATTATCGGAACACTCGCTTCTGCGTTATCCGCGCCTTTCGACCCTACATCCCTGGCCGTCTTCATGGTAGCCGGACCAGAGGGTTTCCGTTGTCGGTCCAGTGATCCGGCATCATCAACGTCATCGTCGTCTGCATCGTCTTCACTGGTGAGCTGAGTTGAAGGCGTTCCGTCAGAGTTACAGCTAGCGGTCTCTGCCTCTGACGTCTCTGGTTCTCCCCCTCGAGATGACTGCGAAGTGGTGGGCTCAAGAGAGGAGCACTCATCCGATGTCTTCGTCTCGGCTCCAGTAGAGTCATCGCCCTTGACCTCTGGCGAACAGTCTGGAGATGGATGGGCGGCTTTGGCTGTCGAGAAATCTTCCCAATCATCTTCCGGAAGCGGTACCTCGGCGGCTGTATCATCAAATGCATCAGCTGCAAGCGCGAGAAGACAGTCAGGAGGTAAGGGTACATCTGCAAAACGTATCCTGTTCCTGCGTCTTCTCTTCTGCTTTGGTGCATTGGGGTCAAAATGTTCGTAGAACAACATAAAGACATTCCCCTGATCGAGCGCCTCCTTCCCCTCCACTGAGTAGACATTATCGTCGCTCAATCGCCACCACTGCTCATGCTCTTTTGCCTCGTCGTCATCACTACCCTCGATTTCAACGTCCGTCGTAAAAGGATGCTGGCGGTAGCAGATATAGTGTCCGTTTCCGTGGCTGCCGAAGTGAGCGATCGCAGCTCTCAGGGTGTATTGGAACGGCGAATTGGTAATTATCTTGTCCCCTCCGATCATGGACTGCCTAGGGTCTCTAGGCCAAGCCTCTTCGATAGCTTCGTCCGGGCGATGGTCGTTGGAGGGCCGGTTACCCAAACACCAGTTGCCGAGATCCAGTGTCTTTGGGTATATCACCCTAGCCTGATTCTTGTATTGGTGACCGGTCATTTCATCGAAAATACTCCTGTTGATGTGTATAGCAAGAGACTTCGGCGCCCGCGCGATCACAGATTGCCGGGACTTCGTGCTCTTCACCCAGTTCTTCTTAAGGATTCCCATCTTCTTAATCAGGACCTTATCTTCAAAATTCTCGTCTTCAAGTGCTTCTCGTACGGCATCGAAACGATTTCCGAGGAGGCTTCCGGGTGTAAGCTTTTCCGCCGGCATTGCGCGGAGCGTACGCTCCATTTTAAGTAGCGTACATTTCGCACATTCGACTCCTTCGATAAACTCGAGATGCGTATATTCGTCAAGACACTCTCTGATATCGTGCGGCCGTCCACGCCCTAGTGGTACAGTAATGCAGTTGAAAGGGATGAGGGATAAGCCTTCGGTATATCCGCACTCCACGCAGCCGACGCGCTGAGCTAGAAGTCCATCGAGCGGGTTGGGTTCAACGACGGGTTGTTCCAGCAAGATCGGACTCTTATGTTCGCTGTCGGTAACCACACGTTCGGATCCCGCTTCTTCGGACGACCTGGTCACGGAATCGGCATCAAGAACCAAAGAGGCGCTCATCCGCCGCTTCTGGTTTGACGCCACCTTGACTTCCTTATCCAGCGCGTCCAGTATCTTCGAGTAGTATTCCTGAGCGTCTTGCTGCTGAAACGTGCTCATGGACTTCAACGATCCTTGTATCCAGAAATACTTTCCGTGATTTGCTGGATTGTTAAGCTTGTCGATCATGTCGAAAAGGGCGCCGCTTGTGCTGTTGGCGTCCAGCACGCGGTATTTGGTCGTCGTGTTCGCAAGGTACTCTCGCAGTGACGGGAGCGAAGCCAGCCCTTGGATCACGCTGTTCTGGTAGCAAGAGTTGTCCCAGTTTCCTAGTCCCGCCGGGACGTTTCTGTATGTCTTCGTCAAGGCGCCGGTGACGCCCCTCATGCCCTTTCCAATCAGGCCATCCGAGTTCAGATTGAACATGTTGCCAAAGATTCCGGCACGTCCGGTCATGCCTGCGGAGTTGGCACTGTCGTCGTTGTCCGAATCGCTGTGATTGAAAGGAGGGATGTAGCGGATTAACTGGTTGGACGCTTCGGTCGCCATCTTCTCGAGGCGATGAAGCCAGACTCGGACAGGCGAGGGGAGAGAGGTTCTGTACGGATCTAAACTTAGGTAGAGGATGTAGGTGACAAGTAGGCCTCCGACGAGGTACGACGCTGAAAGTGTTATAAACTCGAGATGCGGCGTGTTGAAGAGACTGCTCATGTCGCTCGGCGAGCCGTCGTTTTAGTGGGAGGGTATAGCGCCGTGGGTTACGGGCCCTGGAGGTGAAGAAAGTGGTGCGGCGGGGTTTCGGCCTTGCCTTCACCCTTCCGGCCAGCGCAGAGACAGGGACAAACAGTCTATGGCCGGATTTCGAAGCGACATGGAGGGAACTGGTAGGAATGTGTGGCGTTGGCGGAAAACGATGGTGAATGGCCTGGTCGGCGGAGGGCAAATGAGCACGCGGCTTGTGATTATATTTCGGCGCTTGGCGGATATTTATTACGGAGGCCGAGAAGAAGCACTTGCGCCAAAACTTCCAAGGTTGAAAATCGAATGCAAGAGGCCAACAAGCCGCGCAGACTTGTGCTATTATCCGATACATCCATACCGGTCCAAATATAGTGCTGTAATAACATAGGGGATGCCGAGAGAACGCCTGTAGGTTTATACTCTAGATCTCCACTCACCCTTCACTTCTGCGAGTGGTCATCATATATAGAGAATTTAAGGGTGTTCGAGGATCGAGCGGGCCTGTAGTGAACTGCGGTCGTGGGCTTCTCTAGTCTGACTGTCTCTGGTGGCTGTTCAAGGTGATGATCATAGAGATAATATGCCTTGCTTGCTCATAAAAATTACACCTCCATATAAAATTTCGAAAATCAAAAAACGCCAACTCCAAAGCTATTAAAAGGAATAAAGGTATACACACTCATGATACATCTTCAACCACGCGTGCAAACCCTTCCACCTCCCTCCTAGCCCTCTCCACCTCCGCCCCCACCGTCCTCCTAAACTCGGGCTCCCTCTCACTTTCCAGCACGGCGTTCTCGTCCCTTAGCATCTGTAAATCCGCTTCAACAAAGCCAATCTGCTCGTTTACAATGTCTTTCGCCTTAGCTTGCAGGCCACGCGCAATGTCCCTGAACATCTCCTTGCAGTTACGCCGGTGTCGGATGAACAGGGCTGGGGAGCCAAATCTGCCAGTGATAAGATCTTTGCGGCGGCGGTCGCTGCCCGAACCTAGGTATACGTGTTAGAAGGAGGTGTCGTAATTGCAGAAAGGAGGAGGGGAAGCTTACCGTATTCCATGTTTGCTGCGTGATATGTGCTTTCCATGAGCTTTCCGACGAAGGCCGTTCGGATGGACGAGAAGGCATCGGTGTGGAGGGACGAAAGCTCCGAACGGAAGACCTCACATGCTTCCTCAATGCCATCGAGTGTGAGTGCCTTCCGATGGCGCAGTGTAGCAGCAAGGGTTCGCATGGCCGTCTGGGCGTCCGCTCCACCGGGTTGATTTGCATCTATAGACAGTGCAACATTGAAGACGTTGTCAAACGCTTCAATGACTGCACCGTCGATCCGGTCGAGATCCGATGTTATGTCGACCACGAAACTTTCCCAGACGGTGGACATATCGCCCGTCATGCCTTCCATCGCTTCTTCATTCCAGCAACGATGTGGCATCTTCGGGGTTGAATGATCCCCATAGTTGGAGCAAAAGGCTTTATACGTCGAATGGTGCCACTACGAAGTAGTCAGCCAACTCTTCAGCCGCTTGAAATAGACGCACATACACCTTGCCAATCCAAGCTCGCTCGTTTGGCATGGGCGGTCCATTGACCACCCCTTTGTCCGGCAGCTAGTCACAGTCAGTATTGAAGTCAACTGTGTCAAGGTTGAACGTACCCATTCGCTGATGGATTTGGGTGTTGTATTGCTGCCTTAAACTGAGCGATAGGTTATTGAGCGGAGAGACTGGAGACTTCAGCTGTAGACTCCAATTAGTAGTGCTGTTTAAGAATAATGAGGTTTTCCCCTTCACATCTAGGTAAAACCACTCGACTGCATAGAGGCTGGCTGGAGCCGAGACTATAACGATAATAGACGTCCCCACCACCGAAGGCGGTTGAAAATGGATTCAAAGAGATCGTAAAGAGCGTACCTCGTCCAATTCTCGCTGAATGGTTGACAGAGCGTCGAGGACCTGTTGTCTTCCCTCCGCGCTTGCATTTCCGGATCCAGCCTCAACCCACAGCTCAACAGAACCAAGAAATGCTGGTATCTCGTTCCTAATGTACTCTCTGGTTGCACGAAGATGGCTGTCCGCGACGATTCCAATGCAATAGCGTCGTAGTTCCAGGATACCACTTAAGTTGAGGTAAGGCAAAGCAACTGTAACAGGTTGATGACGCTTGTCCCAGTACATGTGGTTACCGACGCAAAATATTTTTAGCGTTGGCGTGTTCGTGTCGTTCCGATATCTCTCCAATAAGCCGTCGGAAACTTTCGTGTTTCGAAGATTCATGACAAGGCGAAGTAAATCGAACTCTTTGTTCTCCATAGATCTTTTGGCTTCTCGACAATCCCGCTTCAAACGCCGCAACTGCCGCATTTCTTCCTGGGTAAGGTCTGGGTCTGTGTCGTCTGGCTCGTACTCCTGAATTTCTTCCGTGAGAGAGTCGATCGTTTCCTTATCAGCGTCGATCTGCCTTTGCAATTCCTCGATTGCCGCACCTTCTTCTGGGTAGTCGTGCCTTGCCTCCCTCATTTCGGGTGCTTCAAATTCAGACCTTGTGCATACGACGTCAATCTTGGACAGATTAGCACGCCTGCCTAGGTTGAAAATTTTCTGAATGCTTTCATCCGTTGTGGCTCGACCAATTCCCGCGACAATGAAGATCTGCTGACATTGTCGAACATACCGCTCAGTAACAGCCTTGCGCGCAGAGTTGAGATCGCGGAGTCCTGGAAGATCGGCGATGATAAGACCTCTGCTCAAGATGGACGCCCTCAAGTACACCCGAAGCTTTTGAATGAAGGGCCAGCGCACTCGAGGTGCACCGTTGGGAGTGGAAACATTGGATTCCGATGTTAGGTCTCTCAACCGCGAAGAGCACGCTTCGACTGTGCTGAACGATTCACTTCCCGTTTGTTGAGAACATAGCTCTGATGCCCACGCGATCATTGTCCTCACAGCATCTTCAAATGGCATGGAAGAAAGAAGAGTCGGTGTCTGATCGAGGCTCTCCCCGAAGGACGCTTGGAATGTTTCTCTGGCAAGACCAGCTGTTAGTTCTAGCCTTCTTCTATCACTGTTTTCTTCGCCAACCTGGCCTCTACCGCTTGAGTTACTTGGAAGTGCTTCATAATCCCTATAATCTCTTAGTAGTTCCTCGAATTGGTTCTTCAACTCCTCCAATGAGAAGAGGTCGATATGAATAATGAAATCATCCCTGTCGTGGAAGAGGTATTCCGTAACGGCACACGTGCATGCACTACCGCTGTCACTCTATACATCGCATGGTTAGCTAGAGGTGCTGGTGACTGCACGAGGAGCCCTTACTGCTCTGGCCAAATCCTCCTTGTCAAGCAAGGAATTAATCAAACTACTCTTGCCTGCACCCGAATCGCCGACAAGTCCAACAATCTGCGACGGTGGCAGCTGAAAACGACTCAGTCTTGTGGCTTGTCGATGAAGTCTTTCAATGCTTGATCCGTGTTCTCGATGCAGATATGAACTGGAAAGAACAGTAGCCATTCTTGATGTTAGATTTCTTGCATTAGCAAGAGCATCTCGAACCTCTCGCCTGTAAAACAAGGCGTCTGGTGGGACTTCATCCTCAACCTGATGTGGGGGTTCTCTATCAATCCCGGACCCGGAGCGGCGACGGCGTGATGGGGATGCAGAGTGACTGTAGCGCCGCGCAGAGGCGTCTGGAGGATCCCCTCGAATAGATTCTACGTGTAAAGCGTCGATGCCATTGATGATGCTCTCGGTCCTGTTGGCTCGAGGTCGGCTCGTTCCATCCAAAGGCGCTGATGGAGTGACATGGATTGAAGGCGTGGGCGTACCTTGCCGAGAAGAGGTGCTCTCTGATACTCGACGAGACGTGAGCCTGAAGTCACGAAAGTCAACACCAAATTCTCGTAGAGAGGGCGACGGTTCGGGGCTCTGGCGAGTGGAAGCTGCTTCAGTCGAAGTCGATGGTGTATACACGATTGTGCTCGGACTACTTTGACGACTGCTTGCCGAGAAGTCGAACCTCTCTACCGAGGGTAAAGGCCTGTCTGGATCAGAATTGTTACCGAAAGCGAAACTCGGTGTCGATGACGGTGTGAACCGGGGGGTTCGTGATGCCGTACTACTTGGGTCAGGAGTTGCTCGATTGGACCCAGTCCGAACCCCGAAATTGAAAGGTTGGCTGGATGCACGCTGCCCGCCGAAGGTAAACGTTGTCGATGACGGCGTGAGAATAGGAGAGCGAGAACTCGAGCTTCGTGAGGCAGGGGATGTCCGATTCGACATGGTACGGCTTGCGCAAGTTGAGCTGTCTTTGGATCCAATACTATAACACAAGTTTAGCCTATGTAATAGATGTTCGTTTAAGAGTATTTACTCTCGTCCCAGTTGTATCTAAAACTACAAACAGAGCGGTGAGTGATGCTGTATAAATGTCCCCAAAATCGAAAAGATCCCTAAGCGTCTTGCATATACATAGAAGGCAGCAACGTCCATAAGCGCCCATCCTCCTGGCACATTCACGGTGTTCTGCATGGGGGCGGCACAGGCTGCGGAATCAGCGAATGAACCATCGCATGCCGAAACACCAGGTCATTCTCCCAGAGGTGAACAGGGCCTGAGACACATGTTCGTAGCATAGATGCAGGGTTAGAGACAAATGGCAGGCGCCCTGTAGATTTCCTGAGCAACCTGTGGATTGATTGACAGCAATGCTGACCATGAGAGGTACATGTTCCTAGGGGTAGCCGGCCGCATTGCTTCATTGACTTCCATGAATAGCTATACATGAGCCATTTTGCTCAGGGCATTCGCGGTACGTACATCCTGTGTTGTCGCAAGTTGGTTTGAGGCGGTTCTGAACTATGTAGCCGACCCTTGTTGATGCGTAAATGGTGGACTCCTGGAGGAGCGCGCGGCTAGCACAGGTATTGGGAGGAGATGTTTCGTCTTTTTGGCCGCTGGCTATCGTGCTATCCTAGGGTACTGTTATGCCATTGGCGTGGAGATCGCATGATCCGTGGTGATGCCGCGTGAACGTGTTAGGAAATCTCGTGAAGGGGAAAAGAGTGTTGAGCGATTATCATTTTTTAGCGCCTATATATCTTTTCGTAATGAGAACCAGTTCCCATCGGAGTTCGGCAGTCCATTGCGCCAAAGACAGCTATACCTAGACAGGTAGAGACTGGGTCGGCTGGTAAGATCATCGGGCATCGAGCTCGACGACTCTGACTTCCAGCTATGGCATGGCGACAGTAGACCCGATTGGTATAGATTAAGCGTAATGCCAATAACGGCAAGATGGCACTATATTCCTAGGGCACTGTTTCGTTGCTGAGGGTAGCTATACCGAAAGACAAACTAATTTATTAAATAGGTGAACCAAAAATAAGGCAAGGCGCTAAACTTGCTCTTGGCACGGAGCACCCAGTCACTCCAAATTCGGTAGCGAATATCTTGCCAACCTCCGCTTGAGACGAAACTTTACACAAAATCCCGTGTTAAACAATATCCGATTGTTGAACAAGAGCCAAACCCTTTGATTCCACGGTTACCCCGGATTTTGCTCTGCCATTCGCCGCCCTCAAAGTTCGTGCAACCTACACACTCCCGCCCAAAAAATGGCGAAAACAGCAAAAGTGAAGAAGCGAGGTACGACAGCACCGGCGACACGATCTCGCGCCCTCCATGTTGACATTAACATGCAGAGACCACGATACACTCCCGGGCCGCCCGCCGCGCAGTCTCCCCCTCCATCAATCTCGACAAATCCATAACAACCGCCACCCACGATGCCTCTCCCAAGGAAAAGGCGGCGAAAACCCACGTCCTAGCCTCGCAGAATGCCGGAATCTCGAAGAAGTCCAAATCCAAGCCTCTCAAGCGTCAGCAACGGTTACGGCACTTGAAAGGTCTCGAACGCGCTGCAGATAACTTGGATAAGCTGGAGCTCAAGGTGCAGAAGAGTGTAGCGAGGGAGAGGACGGTGCGGGAGAGGCGGAAAGGGTGGGAGGAGGTGAACGGCGAGAAGAAGGATAGAAAACAGAAGAACCCTTTTGAGGCTCTCGGAGACGAGGATGGTGACAGCTCGACCAAGGAGAGAGAGTGGGTTAGCGATGAAGAGATGCCCCATGTTGCTACAGGCACCGATGGTGACGGTGTACCGCCTGCTGTTTCTGGGGAAGTGAAGAATGTTGCTGTGGCGCAGAGTATACCGGTTTCTATGGCAAACCCCGAGGACGACGAAGTGTTATAATGGTCTCAAATTGCGGAGGACGCCTTCTGCATAAGGATAGACCTTGCAAGTCACTCTCACACACTACTAAAGGTCCAGCAGATGTTGGCGTTACGGAAAAGGGCGACGTAGAAACGAGCATTCAAGTCTCGGGAAGATATGAGAAAGGATACCTCAATGATACCCATGAAAATATATCGGCAATTCATGTGCTGCATAAAATCGCTATCATAAATACTTCCACCTTTAGTGGTGTTCTAAATGCATATGTGTAAACCCTCGCCCTCGGCGATACCTTAACCGTCCTGAGTCCCTCCCAAACTTTCACCAGTAATTGATGACCCCTCAAAATCTCCTGTATTTGTCCCCAACGCCGCCCAGTCTTTCCCAGCCGTACGCATGACCAGCTCACGATTCAGTTCCTTGTCAAACCAGCGCTCCCTTCGCTTAGATGCTCGAGTGCCTCCTTCCAAAGCCACCCGGCTTGCCCTGGTCGTCCGAGGACGCTTACTTCTTCCACCTTCGCAAAGTAGGTTACTTAACCGGAGTCTTTCGGCCTCAAGCCGTTGCTCGTGCGAGACAATGCTGCGGACATAGGGCGCCAAGTCCTCGACGACGATCCTGAAGTTGAGATCGAAAGCAGAAGCAATCAGGGGGTAAAGCGAGGAGATGGATGGTACGGTTGAGGATGGAGTGGCTAGAATATCAAACGCTGCAGAGAACTCCGGCCTGGCGATGGGATGATGTTTCGACTTATTCGTTATATGCTCTAGGATGGCTTGGATGAGTTCATCATACCGATGGTCGCTGGTCACGCCAGGGGCGACGCCGGGTGCGGTGCTACCGAATCCACGCTCCAGACCCAAAGTGGTGTGGACGAATATGTCGGTATCGAAACTGCTAAAATCTGATAAGTGGTCGACTTGTAGCAGTGGTGCGTCCATTGTGTAATTCAGTCGTTCCTTATCCGGTATTGGTGGTAAGGTTGGGTCTGTCAATTCTTCTTGATGGTGGGCATATGACGGTAGTCCAACGCGAGAGTATATGTCCACACTGCTGACAGCATCCAGAAAACGGTCTAGACTGTTCAAGGCGTCCAGATTAGAAGCGGATGACTGGTTATCCGAATGACCACACGCTCTGGAGGGTTCAGCTTCAGGTCGAATTCCCCAATCCTCCCATGCATCTTTCAAAAGATAATGCTCTTTATCGAACCCAACCGTGTCTGCGGCATTAGCAAGGTCATGAGGCAACATTCCCATCCCTGATTGGTAGGTCGCCTCGCTCGCTACACGGATAGTTCTTCCGTCCTGGTCGACGTCTTTGCCTGGCGGCCATCGTTGGTATATCCACTCAAGTCCGCCTTTTCGATCTCCAAGGGCCATTTGGCACCAGAAGTTCAATTCAGTTATGCTTGCACGAAGATCGAAATCGCGCGACTGATACAGATCGGCCACGGCCTTCCTCTGCAGTATATGACCCTCTTTGGCAGCCACTGTGATCATGTAATCTGTCGCTAAAGATGTTGGCGCCGGGGAGAGTCGAAGAATGGCAGCGACAGGTAGGTCGAAGGTGGGCACCAGGTTCTCGTTGTTGCACGTTATGATTATCGGTCGTTTGGTGTGGTATGCGAGCTTTGTAACGTGCGCCCAGAACTGTTGATCCTCTTGAAACAGGACATCAGCTTCCTCGAAGAGGATCAGGGACTGTTTCTGAACAGGTCGTGGCTTCGGTGCTGAAGGGAGAGTAGCTTGACTTTTAGGTATGGTCTGTTTCACGGCTTTCTTCGTCCCGACTGGCGTATTTCCTCTTGCTGTGGCACCCGATTTCGAGGCGGTGTTGGGAGTGGCCTTGAAGAAGGATGTCATTGTGCCTTGCCGGCCGCTTTGAATATCTCTTTGCAGCGCTTCAGACATTAGGTCATCTTGAGCGCTGGCCTCTTTGACTTCCGAGCAGTCCTTGATGTCGGTGACTCCACGTTCCTTATTAACCAGATGGTTTTCAGACATGTCGCCTACCCTATTGAGGATATCCTTTCCAGAACGGCGACTGCCCGAATTGATCTCGAATATCTCGTAACCAAGTTCTTTGGCTACCGCATACACGGCTGCGCTCTTTCCGCATCCATGTGGCCCGCTGATAATGACAACGTTCTTATTTCTGGACATGTGCGACCTTTTCAGAGACCTTGCACCCTGAGGAACCAAGTCCGAGCGTCCATATTCTTCACTTTCGGAGATCTCTATCAATTCGTCATCCGCATCGTCATCGCTCGATACGATAAAATCGTCGTCCATCGTCTTCCGCTTCTTTTTCGGTGGTCTCTTATGATCGCTGGCAGCGGTCTCCAAAGCATGACCCATTTGCCCCTGGACAGCTTTAACGGTCAACTTCTCCAACCAATCCCGTAGAAAGCCCGCCTCTTTGCCGACCTGCAAGACTTGTGCTGCTGTCGTTGGTGCATATTTCTGCACCCAAGATTGGCTTTCGCAAATTCCTTTGTCAAAGGGTGTTAATACGTGCTCGATATCATTGAAATGAACCTGGATCGCCGCATGGGGACGGGACGAAGACGCCCTGACTTCCTTCCGAACCCTACCTTGAATTTCAGCTCCTGTAGTTAAGAGGCGGTGTGCCAGACATGGGCTCCCATGTTCAACCTCAGTGCCAGGGTTCTGGTCGGGAATGTTTGGTACAAGTTGCTGGGACAACCGAAAGAGCAAATCCTGCTCCTGGGGTATCTTGACGATATTGTACTTTCGTTTCCGAGATTTGAACTGTGCACCTTCACCAATGGAAACCGGGAAAATGTGTGTGAGGTCGTTCCTATCGATGTCTCGAACATGCAACGAATCGCTGTTTGGCCAGGCAGCTTCGATGGTTCCTGTGCTCCTCGGACCAGAGCTTCCTCCAATTCTGGACCCGAACATGGGTACATCCATCTGTTGAGAAACCTGGCGTCTCTGACTCTCAGCTCTCAGTTTTCCGGGAGTCACGGCCGTCTTCCTCGGATTTCTTGGAGCTGAAGGGGAGCGGTCCATTGCTGGTGTGCTAGCGATATGAGATTCTTCTTTCTGAGAAACTTTGCCTAAAAAGAAGGGATGGGTGGGTTTCGCGGGTGCCGGAGGGCGCGAAGACTGTTTCTTTGGTGTCACCGGCCGTTGGACACTCGTCGCTCCGCCGTTCATGATGTCCTCAATTTTTCGGCCTAGACGTTGGCGGTCTTGGACTTCGCTTCCATATCTGATAACAACGTTGAAGGATGGTTTTGCCCTCTGGCTCTTCCGACCTCTCTTGCCTTTTCCATTGACAGACGTGCTTTTCTCGCTTTCCGCCTGTGCCACAGGCGAAGACAAAAGCCTGCCATTCTTGCTAACCCTGACCATCCTTCTCTTCGGTGGTGTTATGTCTGTGGCTGTGTTTAGCTTCGTTTCGCTTGCTATCTCATGTTCTCCTCGGTCCTCCCCACAGTGGTTGTCCCCTCCTGCTTGAAGTGGAAAAGGAGGTATAACCGTAGCTGAGGCTGGACGCATATTGTGTGATATTTCTGTTATCCCTGCACATGTTGATGGACCTCTGGGCGCATCGGTCGTTGAGCTGTTCGTATGTTTGCTGTCTCCCATCTCGAGCTCTTCGTGCTGACTGGAGACTTCAGCATCGACGGCACCGTTCTTCTGATCAGCCGCAGAAGCAGGCGATGTTGTTTTCCTCCTCTTTATACGTGCTCGATCCGTGATCTCCAATGAATCCACCGCCTCTGAAGTTGTCAACTCCCTAGAAAGAGGAGGTGGAGCGCCTTCGGCGGCACGCCGAACACGTCCGTTGGCCACGCATCCAAAATCCTGCAATGACGCCTGTACTTTGGACTCAAATTTATCGTCGTTGCTTTCTCCTAGAGTCTCGACTTTCCTCCTCCGCCCGCGACGTTTTGGTGCATTCGGGTCTACTTGCTTCGAGTCCAGCTCATTGTCACGTTCGATCGCGGTACTCGATTCCGTGACTTCACTCTCCTGCGGTGGTAGAGTTTCTGTAGAATAATTAGTCTGGGTGCATCTGGACGACCAAGTATCATACTCGTAGGCTTGGCGAAGAAAGGATGGATTGCTTTCTTGTGGTCATGCCCCATTACGGTTTGTACCACAGTAAGTGCCATTGACCGAGGAGAGACAAGTTAACCGATCATCTTAACGAACCGAACAGCTTGGTGGTGGGTTGTTGTAGAAGTAAAATTGGAGCGTGAGAGCTCGAGGTGAACTTGAGAGGTAAGTGCGGGACGCGACTTCCTGTACGCGACGTGTGGTGACGCGCATCCGTCCGTCACGTGATCAATCCAAGATGACCGGGGTGGGGTTCTCACCGCCCGACTCACCGCCAAAATCGCGAAGTTGAATCTCGCAAAATTTCAATTTTGTTACGAGGTCGGCAACCATCATCGTCGCGCAATCAGACCTCGTCCGAGGGCTCAAGCAGGCACTTCGAGGATCGAGCGCATCCTGTCTGGCCAACAAAATGTCGTCCGAAGCTCGCATTGGGGCCCCATTCGTCCTCGCCTCTCTGCCTCGACCAGGAAGCTCAGCCGCAGGACGGACGCAAGCGGCCTGCGTCTCCAGTATTGGAGGCACGAAGAAAAAGAAGCGGTTGGAAGTGGCTGTAGCGGTGGATGGTGAGGGTATATCGGTATACAGCGTATGTCGATCGTGTCCGCACGATGTTACCTCGACTGATAATTTTTCAGGTACAGAATCCCCAGCTTGTGACATCCTACGCACTGCCACCGCACACCTCCTTCGCGATCGCGCCTCATTCCCTATATCGGAAAGGATCCAGCGGACAACCAAATGTTCGATCTACATATGCGGCTATCCGTACAGACTCTGGTGATACCCATACTGTGGTTTGCTATACCGAGGAAACGCACCGCGATGGGACGTCCGACACTGTGAAGAGCGACCACATTATCCGGAGGTCAGACGATGACATTATTGCTATCGACTCAATCATCCGACCCGGAAGCCCGAGCACCAGTGGATCCCTCGATGTTCTAGTCATCTTCTCCAGCGGCTATCTGCTCTGCTTATCTTCCGATCTGAAGACCACCAGGTGGGAGGCAGAACTTGCGCAATTGTTCGACAAACGGAAGGCAAAGTCGGCATTCAAGGTTGAATACACCACGGTTACCACTGCAAAAGCTGCTATCAATGGCTTGCTACGAAGCAGAGAGGATATTGCGGCAGCTCTGGATCCCTCTCTGGAAGGAAAATCGGACGTTCTCGCCGTAACCCCGGTGCTCTGCGCGATCTTTTCAATCAGTGGTCAACCACAAGCTCTTGCGCTCTTTCAGCTACAACCACGCTCCCAAGATCTTATTTCGACGCGTCTGGCGCCCGTGAAGCACTTACTCACTTGGGCCCTTCCGTCCCCCGAAACGTCAGCCGCAGCCGAAGCCGCATATAGCTCGTACCATCTCCACACTTCTTCTGGAATGCTTCATCGCCTCACCAAAAATCGTGTCCTCTCATACGACTTTTCTGGAAATGTACCCAAGCTATACTCAGAACTACCAATTCCTGGATCGGAACTGTCCTCTTTTCTCCGCGTCTCGCCTAATATGATCCTCGCACCTACCGACAGTGCATTGGGATTGTATGATCTGAAGCATGGCTCAGCCCAGTCAATGCTACCTTGGCAGAGAGACGCGGCCAGCAACGAGTCAAAGAAGCGCAAACTCGAAGAAGGCGATCGCGTATCGTCGTCACAACCCGTGCCCTCGCTCGTCTGCCATTTCCCGGAAAGTGGCCTTGCCGTGGGCATTGCGAATCAGGAGCTAGTGGGCATCCAACTTGCAGAGTCGGCTGCGCGGAAAAGGTTACGAACCAATGATACACTTCTCAGTGACGCAATTGGGAAGGCTATTCCATCTGTGCCAGCTTCAACTAATAACGCGGATGGATCCGACTGGCAGAAGAGACTACAGAAGCTCGACAAGTATTTCTCGAAAGGCAAAGTGGCGGAGTTTGAACGACAGTACGTTGCCCACCTTGGCGTTCAATTTGCAGATGCAGCACAGAGCACAGAAGGCGATGCTGCATCTAACCATACCAATGCTCGGGATGGAATCCCACAAGGATCGACTGAGGACGGTACCGAGGGACTAGAACCAACGGAGTTGCGCAGATGGATCTTCCCCAAATCGTTATCGGAATCACAAAAACACAGAACTCGCCAGTCCGCAGCATATGCTCTGCGCAGGATCTTCCGATATGCCAAGCCGGAGTTGACTGAGAGAGCCCAACGTACCTCGTCTTTGAAGATCCAGTTCTTTCCCCCGAATCTATTTCAGTGGCTATTGCTTTCTGGGCATATGACGAAGGAAAGAATTCATCGCGCACTGAGCAGCGATCCGGCAAGTGACGCTGTCACGGTCGGAACGATATCAGATGGAGATATCGTGAAAGCCATCGTTGAATTTGACCCAGAACTCCATCTCCTCTCTGCGCTTCTCAACCAAGAGCATGACTTGCCGATTGGCGAGGTTGTGCAAAGCATTAGAGTACTCATGCAAAGCCTCGATGACCGTCCCGTGGAGCATCCCCGACATGGCCTTCTCACGAATGGCACGTCCGAGAAGGACCACGAGATGGACGTGGAGCTAGCTTCCGAATTAGACGCCGCGACGCACGATCTTGATCGCGCTGTATCCTTACTGGACCATGGCCTTCTAATCCGGAGTCAGAGCCTTCGATCGGCTCTTTCCAGACTACACCGTTTCTCGGGTTCTAGCGTCGCTTCCACGCTCCGGTCGATGCTGCCTCGCCGCGAACTGGA
Organism: Westerdykella sp. P71; assembly: GCA_019022765.1. Classification (NCBI taxonomy): domain Eukaryota; kingdom Fungi; phylum Ascomycota; class Dothideomycetes; order Pleosporales; family Sporormiaceae; genus Westerdykella; species Westerdykella sp. P71. The sequence continues at coordinate 11,439 of JAFHBW010000286.1, read as the reverse complement.
GTCTTTAATCCGTCTCCTTCATAGTGAACTACGGAGCGGTGGATGGACATCACAATACAATTTGGTAGAAGCGGATATACTCAACGGGGCGGAGAATCCCGAAGATGAAGCCGTCGCCATCATTGCTTCCCTGCTTGGTTACGCCCTCGATGCCATCGGAGCTGGCGCATGGCTTTCCTCCCTTGGCGATTCGGCCTCGGAAGAGACAACTGAAGACATGATCCAGGATCTCGTCCATGACACATCCGAAGCGCTGAATGGATTCTGGGAAGCCAGGTATGTGAGGGGACTGTTGAGCGAATTCCTACGTTACGCCTCCCACCTCCCGAAAAGCCATAAACCGTCCAACCAGACGTTGCAGAAGCATGGCAAGCCTTTCGCTGAGGATGTTCCCACGGATGATGTGCTACCTATGCTACCTCTTGGTGGTAAGGTAGACTTGGGAGTGGAGAAGACGAAGCCGACCAAGGGAGGCAAGCGGAAGGAGAGGAGTGCCAGAGAAATCGGTCTGTTGATAAGCAAGCGGGTACCCAAGTATAGCTTGGAACGGATTGTTATATAGTTGTTTATATAGGGCAGAAGCGCACAATACCATTTGCGTCCATTTGCGGATATTTCTCCGCTGGAATTACACCTGAAGAAGTGTGGAATGTGATCGTTTAGACGGGTCGAGAATGCAATCAAACTCCTGGAGACAGCGTTGGAAATTGAGACGAGAAAATCATGTTGAATTCATTCGGCAGACTATTTATTCCCTGGTTTTGGAGGCCTAGCACAAGATATGGCCGAGTAGCTTGCTCCGTAGTGATTGCTGCCCCTGACGGATCCCTCGCGCACGGGGCTTTGCTGGGTTCAGTCGGACACAATGGGCCTAACCTCGATGGGCGCCCAGTAATTCTTTGTAAGAAAGTCCCCATGGGGTCCATTTAAGTCTGTGGAGCCAAGTCGCAGTCAGCACCGCTTGTCTCGCCGATTTTCTCCCTATAGCCACACGACGTCACCTGGGCATCGTCTGCTTCTTCACAACACGGGAACATCATGTATGTCGATGCGCCTACTTTTGGCTCGAACCTCATTCATTCACTTTGCAAAGATCATCCATTTTCCTGGTTGGGACTGTACTGATAAGGCTCGTTGAACAGCGCCCTGTTCGGGTGTGAGCTGCGCTGCAATGGCCCGATCCGTCGGTAGCAGCTCACGAATGGGCGGGGACCCCGCGAGCTCAAATACCTCCCCAAACAACAAAGAAGAGACCAACAACGGAAATAGCTCCGGTGAAGGCGAGCAGTATGAATTTGAGGATTCCGAGGAATCGAAAAAGGAGTCCAAATTCAAGAGCGCTTGGGCGAAATGGGGTGTGGACGGTCCTACGCTTATCCTCATGATGAAGTACTCTTCCCCTAGAAAGATGTTTCTCTTGCGTATACTAATTCAATTTTTCAGGTCAGGATTACCTCCCGCTATTGCATTGGCCATATACCAAGCAGATGACGTTGCTAAAACTTACTCGACGCTGGGTTACCTGATTGCCATCATCTCCATCCTGGGTTTCTGCATCATGCCCAGGGCGAAATTCATCCAAACCTTGGTCATTAATATTATCGCAACTTGTGTCGGTTCCGCAGTGTGTCTGCTGATGGTCTGGTCTGGAGTCCAGGCCCGGCTGAATACGACTGCTCCTGGTGCACCCCCTCAGCGGTATAACTCTTCCCAGAGTGCGGTGTGTGGAGTCTGGCTCTTCTTCCAAATATGGCTTGTCAACTCCCTCAAGGCGAAGTTTCCGCAGTTCGTGTTTCCAGCAGTAAGTCTTCAACTCAACCCGATTTTCAATTCCTCCACTCACACATACAGATCATATACTCCATATTCGTGAATGTGGCTGCCGGCTACGGGCCACAGTTTACTACAACGGCGCAAGCCACGAGTTTTATACGACGTCTATTGGAGTCGTTCCTAACCGGCCTCGGCATTGCCACTGTCGTGTCGCTCTTCATTTTCCCAGTCACCTCGCGAAAGGTTGTCACGAAGGGTATCAAAACCTACCTTATTACGCTTCGTCAAACGCTGCAAGCTCATAACGACTATCTGCAAAGCCTCGAAACTGTCGACGTGTTCAGTAAATGGAGGACCATGACAGGTGGCGATATGAGATTCAAAAAGCCGGAAATCAAACCGGAGATCCAAGCTTTGAAGAGGTTGAATGGTGTCTTGACCCAGCTGCATGGCAAACTGCGCGCGGATATGCCCTTTGCGAAGCGAGAGGTAGCGTATGGAAAGTTCACTCCGGACGACTTCGAGGCGTTGTTCAAGCGCCTTCGTGAGCTTATGATGCTTCTGATCGGGCTAGGCTCTCTCGTCGACTTGTTCGAAAGAAGTGCTGAGAGAATGCGATGGAGTTATGAGCCGGGCATGGGAGCGCCCGATGCTCAGGCTGAAGCTGTACATCGATGGGCAGTAAGTGAGTGGCACGATATAATGGTGTCTATTCACCAGCCGATTGCGAGCATCATGGAGGCCATGGACGGCGGTCTCGCACACGTCATGCTCAGATTCAATATGATCACGTCCAAGGACTTGGCCAAAGGCGGACTTAAGTGGGACAAAGAAGCAAGAGGTGATGCCGTCATGCCAGGGGACAAGGGTTTCGCCGAGTTTCTGGAAAAGCGGAGTGAAGACTTTTACCACGGCAAGGAGAAGACGTTGCGCAAGTGGATCGAGACCAAAGGATATAACATCAAGGAAGACTTCTTCCAAGAAGCCGCTACGGACCCGCTCTTTGGCATGGATCGATTGAGAGAAGAGCCCACTGACATCCACCAGCGAGACCAGCGACAGCTGTACTTTCTGCTATACGTCGTTTTCCTGCTTCACTCGATCAGCCTCTCCATCCTTCGGCTGGTACAATTTGCAGATGAGAAGGATCTCAGTACAGCGAAGCGCAAGCTCATATTACCTGGGAGGAAACGCTTCAAGAAGTGGGTGGCATCTGCGTTCAGTTCGACGCAAGAGACAGACCAAGAGGACGAAGCAACGCTTGCCGGAGTCGACCAAGGCAGCACCATCGTCTACATGGGTCAAGCGTTCAAAAAGCAGAAAGATCCGGAACATCTCCCTCCAGAAAACGCCTGGGAGCGGTTTGGGAACTATATTCGCGTCATACCAAGGGCGCTCCGGTCATCCCAGTCCAGCTTCGGATTCCGCGTCGCTTGTGCGACGATGACGGTAGCCATTGTGGGCTTCCTACACGATTCGCAGACGTTTTTCGTAAAGCAGCGACTGGTATGGGCTCTCATTATGATCTCCATTTCCATGACTCCCACAGCGGGACAGAGCATTTGGGCCTTCGTCCTCCGGATTGCTGGTAGCGCGGTTGCTACTATCATAGCGTGGCTCGTGTGGTACATACCGGCCGAAAAGACAGCCGGGATAATCGTCTTCCTGTGGTTCTTCGTGTCCCTCGGGAGCTACTTCGTCTTCAAGACCCCGCAATTCATCATCGCCGCCATGATCGGCGTGGTCACAACTACGTTGATTATCGGGTACGAGCTCGAGGTTCGCAAGATCGGTGTCAAGGTCGCAGAATCGAATGGCCAACCGGCATATCCGATCTACCAACTTGGTCCGTACAGGCTGGCAACGGTTGTAGGTGGCCTGCTGGTGGCCTTCATCTGGACCTTCTTCCCCTTCCCCATCAGCGAGCACTCCGCCCTGCGACACAAACTGGGTGCCGCGTTGTATCTTTCCGCAAATTACTACTCCATCGTCCATGAAACCGTCATGGGCAGGATACGCGGCGATGAGGGTGACCCCACCGACAAGCAATCGCCAGCATATAAACTCGGGAAGGCAAGACACAAGGTCTTCGCGAAACAGATCATGTTAATTCAGGGGTTGAGAACGCACTCTTCCTTTGTCAGATGGGGCCTACCCATTGGCGGGAAATTCCCACACAAGGAGTACGACACCATCACCCAGCTGGTCGCCAACATCATGAACTACAGCGCGCTGATCGCGTACGCCTCGGAAACCTTCCGGCACCCCGCGCACTGGTCCGAAGATGGCTCAGACACCTCCGAAGAGCAGTGGTTCCACGACTTCCGTCGCGTCGTTCTCGCTGCCCGCCTCACCTCCCACGAAATCACTTCCACACTAGCACTCCTCTCGTCGAGCATCCGCAACGGGCAACCGCTGCCCCCTTATCTTGCGGCGCCGCAAGCCTATCGCCTATCCAAACGCATGGAACAGATTGATAGGGATATTTTGAGTATAAGACATATTGCGGAGCCCGGGTATGCGGCGTTCGCCGTGCTGCAGATTAGTACGACGTGCATTAGCATGGATCTTGAGAAGCTTTTAGTGTGAGTGCTTTATCACGTATAGATGCAGTAGTTTTGTGGATTATACTGACTAACGGTGTGTTAGGGCTGTGAAGCGTCTCGTTGGCGAGCTGGACTTCTCGTTCCATGTTGTGAGCACAAGGGAGCATAGTGTTGCGCCGTCGACCGATGCTCGGTATCTGCATGATAACGAATAGGACTATTCTGATCTACCAGATGGAGGATCTGTATAAGGGGAGAAGGACAAGGGTTGTAGAAGAGTCGAGGTAAGTTGCTGTTTTGCGAACCTTTTGCAAACTATGTGAACTGATGGAATTGCAGGACACAGACCGGCAGGGCTACAAAGGGAATGGTTCCTTCACCAGGGCGACTCCAGCCGCAGCACACTTTCCAAAAATTTACCCAGCGAGTTATCATTGCTCAGGATTAAGATTCAATCGGAGTTATGGTCTAGAAAACTGGAAGCTAGTCATGAGTAGATGCCACGCTAGGCAATGATCATAGTGTAGGCAGGACTCTGCAGCGGGGATTATACACGTTCGCGGCCCCAGCCCAATATTTGGGTCCATGAGTGGATACGTAGAATTCTGTCATACCAAGATGGAATTTGAAAGCGGCCGTCGTCAGCTTGTTTCCGGGGTATTGCGAGGCGATGGAGACGATATTCTCTCAGGATTGATCCGCCGGCCCAGAGAACCAGGGTAGTGAGGAGGAGAACAACGGCGGTGATGGCAAAGGATCGTATGTCGTGACCGGTTCCGTTGATTTGCTGGATGTTCTGGTTCCTTGTTGTTAGTTATGTCTGAAAAATATCATAGGGCAGGTCTACATTGTAAATTTGTAATTGGGCTTACCATGCCATAGATTGAAGATGCGAGTGAAGCAGGGACGAAGACGAAGGCAAGGACCGTCACTGTTGCAATCGCCGTTCAGCCAAATGGCGCACAGTCATCTCAAAGTGCGGGCGAACTTACAGAGCATGACTCTCTTGCTCTCTCGAATGCTCAACTCAGCCATGTCGGTGCTCTTCGTGGACCTATGGAAGTTGATATGATCCCTCAACCTCGCCTCCTCCATCTCCAATTCCCGTACGTACTGCTCATACCTCTTCTGAAGCCGGTCGTAAGCTGTCGCAAATTCTTTCTCCTGCGTGTCGAAATTGTTAATGGCGAAATTGGGCAGGGCGAGCAAGGTCTTGCGTCGCGCATCGACCTCCCCCCTGAGAATGTGCCAGAGGATCGCCGGGTCTCTCTCGATGCCCACAAATTGCTGGTATTTGCTGTCCACGCTTTCTTCGAGTCCGTTAAGCCTCATCAATGCCGCCGCGCCCTCGGGCGCAGTGTACATTTGCCAGCGTAGTAAAGCCTCCAGGCATGGAAAGAGGACGTTTCTAGGGCCGAGCTGAGACGAGTTGGCGGCCGCATTCCAGATCCAACGACTCACTGCGGATGACTTTGTGTTTTCATGCGGATGACCATGGGGGCCTGTGGCTCGCGACGGTGACTGCTTTAGCAGGGACGATGGGGCCTCCGATGGGTACATTTTTGTATATGGGGAGAGGTGGTTGTATCTTGCTCTCGATGAAGTATTCAGAAAAGGCGCGAGGAATAGAATAGCTACTCGGAAGGATTCAGCGCATGCTGGGCCCCGTTCCAGGGTAGGTCTAACCTGTCCGTGGCCGCAGTTTTGGTCTAGCCTCCAGGATCATCAACGCATCGTTCTCCACTTCAATCATGTCGTCTCTCCTCATCCAGACGATCGGCTCGGACCAAATATTCCGCGGCGAATCCAGGTTATGAAAGTACCTCCATACCTCTGGATCCATATCCAATCCCAGGCCGATCATATCGACGATCTGGGTGGGAGGTAGGTGTTTGTAACCGTACGCTATTATGACGACTTGGTATTCGACAGTGTCATCGAAGGCATTGAAGATATCTCTAAACGTAAAGAAAGAATCTGGCTCCTTTAAACGGCGCAGGAGGCTCGGCTTTCCGTCTTTGTAAAACCGAATAAGGGTTAGGTTATAATCCCATGGATCGTTGGGAATTTGATGGAGACGACGTGCAAGATCGTCTCCATAGCCCTTGTAGGCAGAATCGGTTTTGGATCCAATGTGATCGACATAGTCGGCGTAGGTTGCGAAACCGGCCTGCGATGGAGCTGGAGCGTTGGCTCCAGGATGTTGTGTCGCATCTGCGGATGTCATGTTGCTTCCGTCGATCAAAAAATAGCACCCGTGATCGGGATACCTCAATCGAGAGGAGCTATCACGTTGTCTGGGAACCAGGCTGAGGGAAGGAGGGGGAAGATGTTATCAATGGAAGAAGGCTGAAAACGCACGTGATCTATGCACAAGGCCCATTTGGGTGTTAGCGCCTTTCTATATAGGGTGGGCGTTCTCTGCATTGTACAGGTCAGCCTCGAAGTTCCGTGGCGACTAGCTAACGGTTGTTTCTCTCTACGATGTGCGAGTGTGCGGCCTTTTCAGGGCTCCAAGGACCTGTGAATGTATATATCACGTGATTACGCACCGCAGCCCAGCCCAGGAGATATTTGGCCCAAGTTCGTCTTATTTTCCATCACAATGGAATCACGAGGTCTGGATTTGCTTGGTTCATTCTCCGGAAGAGGATGTAGGACCCGCATCAAACCTATTCTTCACGGCACCTTAGCAGATTATGCGGAGTAAAAGTTCGCGACCTCCTTAGTTGGAAGCACTTTTGCCTTTCCCTCTCCGAAGGAACTTACTACACCTTTACACGGTGGGAAAGGGCTGCGACAACACACAGTAGAAAGCTTACCTTGACTCTTGGAAACGGAATTTGTAAGAGAGTGTTGGTTGTGTGAGGTATTACCGTGACGACATAACAGATCCGTTTGGCATATGTGACTTCGCCTTCACAACCCGCCATGACTACTCTTTTCACATCCGAGTCAACACCGGCCTGCGTTTTTTGCGTATGTCAGATTCCCTCTACTACACAGTACTCATGTTAGGTCCGACCAAACGCCGCGCTACATTCCCATTACGGGGTAAACGATCCTACCTAGCTCCAATTACTATATGGCCAGGATAGGATACTCGATGCGAGCGGATACTCATGTTTCGAGGCAATTTACAAGTAGCTGTAACATGGAAAGAGGGGCCTTCTACTAATGTCCCAAGCCAATGACAGGGGTTGTTGTAAGATTGTAATTGCTCATTATTGGAATGTGCATTTCCCCAGAAAGAGGCGGTATGGCGTACTACGATGGCGTGAGATCGTGGTTCGAGTTGGCAATGAATGAAGGATACGTATACAGTACGTATGCCGAGACCATCTAGTCACCCATCATTGATGAAGTCACCCAAACCATCCGGGTTCCAAACCCTAGTGGGGCGGAATCCAGAATCTTCGCAAATCTTCTCAGGATTCAGAAAAAAAAAGGAGCATGGCAAAGTCGAGAAGTCTTTTTAGCACAAATCAAGATCTTCACTGTTCCTGAAGCTACGCTGGCAATCGACACAGAAATAAAAAAAAAAGGCGTGAAACCTGCAGAGGGTGCTAGCTAGTGCCCGCATCGGGAAGCCGCAGCCGGGGGGCCCGATCGTGATGCGTGATGCGATGGGAGAAGCCGATTCGCCGAGTGGCTTGGCCGACGGCAAAGCTTGGGAGCATAGAGGAGGTGGGGATGGAGATGGTGCAACATCACGCTATTCAACAGGTGAGGATCCTGTTGGCGAATTTGTACACTGTGTACATGGAACAAATTGTGCATCGGACACCGCCGACGGTGAGGCACGCGCACGTTGTTTTTGTAGACAGTAGTAGGCTGGCTGGAACGACAGCGAGGGTTGCGATGGGGTAAGAGAAACGGTGAGACGCGGGTCTGGAGAGGGTCCACGTGTGGGATTTGTGGGTGCGGTTACTGACGAATTCGACAAATGCAGGGAAAAACGCAAACGCAAACACGAGAGAAGACATGGGAGCGAAGAGGACGGCCACGAGGGGGTTCCCAGCGGGCAGCGGCAAAGCGGTTATGGAGCCCTATGGGTCCGTGTGGGACCATGTGGTGCCGTCTTGGAGTTTTCCTTCAATTCCTTGTGCTGCCATTACATAATGCGAGGGGTTTGGCAGTGAATGTTTCTTTTTGTAGGGGGAGAGAAGGCAGTCGACTGTGGAACGCAGAACTGAGGCGTGCAAGGCGCAATTATGACGAACGCGTGTGAGGGCGCAAGGCTTTGACTCTTTGAATGGCAGGAGAGGCTAGGCGCAGGGGGTTTTCCACGGAGATGCAGGAAGTTCAATATCCCATGGTCACGACAGGTGACACAGGTGACACGAGTGTTGCCATTTTGCGAATCCAACGCGCCATACAGTATTGCGGGGAACCGCCGAACCGCCGAACAGGGCGGCTGTCGTCGATCCAGCTAGACTGGCTCCCTTGGCTCTCATGAGGCGACACAAGGGGGGCATCCAGGAACCAAGAAACGTGGTCTGCTCAATTTGTTGCGGATCTGGGCACGTGTTGGCAAGCGTCTGAGAATGATGACAATGCCGCAGGGTTATTGACGCCTTACAGTGTCCTCCGTACTGTCTATGCAATGTGTGTATGGAGCTGATGGGTTGAAGCTGGGAGGGACGGTCAGCTTCATTATTATTATTTCCAACGCCGGTGAATAATAAGGTGTGGCTTCATTATTCACAACCATGGATCGAATGCCCTCACCGACAGAAAAATTCCAGAACCCGGATCATCAGTCACATCCAAGTCACCAAGGTCACCAAGCAACGGCGGCGGCGGGCGCTAGCCTGTGCGCCCTGCCTCATGACCCTGAAAAAACGCTTGGGACCCTGGATCTTCCTCAGGTGCTGACTCTGCTGAGCTCTTTCTCAGCCAAGGCCCATGGCATCACCGCCCGCCTGCGTTGCCTCAAAGCAAAACTCTCCACTCAGGAGTTTTCATCATGTAACCCGTCGGCCCCAGCACTACCCTTTGACTAAAACCTTTCCATTCTTCTCCTCCCCCTTATAAGACCATCACCTGCCCGCTCCCTTCACGCTGCCTTCCCCAAGTCCCGCTTTTTACCCCAGATCATGTTCTTGCCGCAACACCAAATTCACCACCTCTTCCAGCATCGCATCAATTCCTAGGACTGAAGAGAAGAACAAAACCTGCTTCGCAATTGCCATCGCGCCGCTCCAACACCAGCCACACCCTCTGCCATTGGACAACCACCACCTGCGAGCCACCTCGCTTCCCCGGATTTTCCAGACAAACGCCAATACCTAATACAGTCGCCTTCGCCGCCATGCCCGGTCGCCTGCTTGCCTTCGTCAAGGCGACACCGTCGTCATCGCTCAAGGCCTCCCATAAATCCCAAAAGACGCACATTGCCCCCACCGCACTGCTACCACCCTACTCTCTCGATCCGCCCCCCTCCACCACTCCCCCCAACCCAAGGACCAGGTCCGAGGAGTCCCTCGTCATGGATGCATTCAAGCGCCACAGTCTTGGGTCGCGCCATGACAAAAAGAGCCCCAAGGTCGAACCGCAAAAATCCGCCTCAATCAACATCGAAATGGAATCCCCGCCAATTGTTTTCTACAATTCCCCAGCTGCATCCACCGGTGCGCTCGTGTCTGGCCAGCTCAAGCTCAATGTTGCGGAGCCGCACCTGACCCTGAAAACCCTCGACATGCGCCTGTTGGCCGTCGTGGCAACCAAGAAACCCGTCGCGCCACACTGCCCGGACTGCCTCACCCAAACCACCGAAATGCACAAGTGGGAGTTTCTCACTGCACCCGTCAGCAAAAAATACAATCACGGCGTGCACGATTTCCCCTTTAGCCACCTCCTCCCCGGCCACCTGCCCGCAACCACCCACGGAAGCTTAGCAACCCTCAACTACTATCTCACCGTTGCCGCAACCACCTCCTCAGGCGAGCGCATCTCCTTCAAGCGCGAGCTCGACATCAAGCGCGCCATCTATCCCGGCAGCGAGAAACACTCCATTCGCATCTTCCCTCCCACCAACCTGACCGCCTCCGTCACCCTTCCCCCTGTCATCCACCCCATCGGTGACTTCCCCATCGAAATGCGCCTGTCCGGAATTGTCCAGAACATGCCCGATTCCCAGACGCGGTGGCGCCTGCGGAAACTCAACTGGCGCATCGAAGAGACCCAGAAGTTCGTCGCGCCAGCCTGCCCTAAGCACGCCTCCAAAGTCGGCGGAGAAGGCAAGGGCGTGCTACACGAAGACATCCACGTCATCGCTACCGAAGAAGTCAAGCACGGCTGGAAGACCGACTTTGAGCAAGGAAACATCGACGTCGAGTTCCGCGCTGCTGTAAACCCTGCATTGAAGGCCGTGTGCGACATGGAGAGCCCCAACGGCATGCAGGTCAAGCACAATCTCATCATCGAGATGGTCGTCGCCGAGGAGTGGGCACCGCTCAAGAAGCTGAACCAAGCGACCCCCACGGGAGCCGCCCGTGTGCTGCGAACCCAATTCCACCTCGTCCTGACCGAGCGCTGTGGAATGGGAATCTCTTGGGACGAGGAGCAGCCGCCTCTGTATGAGGATGTGCCCTGCTCTCCTCCCACCTACGTCGAAGAGTGCCAGTTCGACGACAAGGAAGACTCGCTGCACCTGTGAGTCTATCATGTCAACGACCTCGAAAGACCCGTTCTCCTCTCTCGGAAACAACCTTATCCACGCCTCACGATTTTCCTTGTTGTTGCAAAAGTATTCGATATTCTTTTTATATATTTAGTGCTGCGGAGGATATACCCAAATACCCAGCTGTGTTTATTATTACATCATATTTCAGGGGGTCTTTTCACCGGTCCATTTTCAGGGGTTGTTGGCTTTTACCATGGTCCAGAGCTGGGCGGCTTGGGTCGAGCACTGGGAGCTCCTCTTGCCTTTATCTGAGATCTCGTCAGGCGTTTTAACGGGGAGGACAAAAAAGTATCATCGGTTGCATATTAGGAGATTAGCATAATACCTTATCCCACTTGGGTTGTAGCAGTATGAATATTGTTACAGTACAACAAGAGTGCCACCCACGTGACCTATATGGGCCTTCGTATATAAGGCCTCCTGTAGCTAGTC
>JAFHBW010000285.1:0-33547 GCA_019022765.1 Westerdykella sp. P71 | reverse complement strand
GTGTACTCAGATCCATAGNNCTAGCGCTGCTGTTTCCTCAAACAATTGAGCTGGTTCCCATGTAGTCTCGGCGTAGCCGACCCATTTGACTTCGTACTGTACTTGCCGTCCTCTACCGCTTCGAGTGACCCTCTCGGCGACGATATCTTCTACTGCCCACTCTGGTTCGCCATCGACTACAATAGCTTCTGGTTGTGAATCATCATTTGGCTGGCTAGGCGGTGGATCGTTAGCAGCTAGCCGCAGTCGGCCGATGTGGAAGACGTTACGTTCTCCCCGTGCTATGGTCGTATGTGACAGTTGTTGAAGGTAAAGCAATTCATAAGCAATTGTAAAACAGCGAGGAACACTTCAATTCTCGGTGAATGAACAAGTCAGCCGGCTTGAATGCATGTACTGTGTATTTGGCGTCGAAGTTAACGAATTAAATGTCATAGGAGAACATAAGTCATAAAGAGTGTATCTACGCTACCTAAACGGTGCGGGTGTGGGAGATAGCAAAGTGGTCGTGCCGCAGCGTGCTCGAGGGCCATACTGACTGGGTTGTCTAGCCGTTTTCGCTCACGGCGGCTACCCAGTTCTTGCCTACAGACGGTAGTGTAGTAGAATACGTTAAAAGCTTCTACAATTGCTGACTCCCCCAAGCATCAAAGGTTTATAAATCGGTAATGATATAGTGTCCTTGGAGAGCAACTGCCACCTAAGAGGAAGGATGTTCGATGTACATAGGCTCACCGGTGGTACGATCGAATACGCCCCACATGCTTAATTAGTAACAACAACTGTTTTCGGTACGATATATATGCGTTTCCGGTCCTGCGCTTATCTAAAAACCCTAGCACCCCTCTTTTCACCCCCTCTAATCTACTTAACTGTCCTATAAAAAATCGAAGTTGATCTTTGTCGTCGAATTTTCCACCTACCCTAGGGTAGCATGGATTCACCACCTCAACCATACTTTCCCCCATTCCTTCTCACCGCAGGCCTCAATTCCTAGGAACTAACCGTCTGGCTCACCGTTCACGATGGCCAACACGTTAGCAACATCACCCCGCACGGCATTGTCAGCTTAGGCTGCGTGGCATGCGATTTCAATATAAATCGCGCTGTATTCAGCTAGAGTACCTTTGCTAACACTTTTATATGATACGCGTAGGCCAATTGCGCGGGACTCATGCAAGGGAGGGCCGCCTTAGGGAAGATGACCTCCTCCCCTCACACTAGGAGAACTGTAGTCTAGTAGAGATGATCTACAGAGTCTTAATCGAACGCATGCCGAAGGCATTGTCCGCGACTTTCGGCTCACCGGTGCTCTAAATGCAATATATCTTGTGCTACGTTCAGCCGTAAAACGCCAATTTCGCACCTATTAAGCATTGGCGTGATGAGTCAAGTGAAGTGAAGACATCTTTCACGCATTCAATTTTATCCATGGGCTTTACGGGGCGATTTGGTACACATCAAATTGGCCTTACGTAACTGCGTATGAGCATTGGATGTGAAAAATGCGAAAATTGCGAAAAATGCGAGAGGTTAAGACTTAAGATATTATATCTAGAAGGTGCTTGCATGTATGCCAATCATGCCCTAGGTCTCTACAACGCTGACAGCACGCTCTTACTAACCTTCCTGTGGACCTACTAGGTATATAAGAAACTGTAGCGGTATATAAATCTAGAATAAATCTATGCGTGATGAAATTAAATGCGGCAGGTTTGTGGAACACAGATGATCTATTTTACGTACATTAGCAATATCTAATATTCTTGTGAGACCGAGTGACTCTCGTCTTGGGTGGGGGTGGGGAAGTTTGTGGTACGAATTTCCGGTTCTTGTAGATGCGTCGCATGTATAAGAAGAGACTTCTTGGATCAATTTTTCGACCTCTCTACGTTTCCAAATTCACAATCCGCGGGTATTTCGATCATACACTCAGTGTCTAATATGAAGTTCTCCACTCTTGTATTTCCATTGGCCACGTTCTTGGCCGCAAGCACCTGGGGCGCCCTAACCGAAACGACGGGCTCTGGACTTACAATCGCAAACATGCCAGAGGGTATCGCTGGCGCGGTTGTAGGGCCAGATAATTCTTTCGTGGCTGAGACATCGGCTGATTGTGGCGCAAACTCTTGTCATGGCTTTGGGGGTGAGGACCTTTGCAATGACCGCGTAAGTCACCAAGATATTCGGTGAACGAAGCGTTCGTTTAATAATGCAAATAACTAGTGCAAACACTGTGGTTATGGTCGCGGTGCCTGCTGTGGCACTCTTTGGCAGTACGTATACTAATGTTGATTGGTGGAAGGCTCTTGACTCAATTCTGTGCAGAACCTGTTGCTGCTACTACAGCTAAATGCGGATAGAGTTTGACTATTTCACAAAGAGTAACAAAGTCAGCATGCCAAAATTTCCGGAATAGGCTGTATCCGGTCATGGGTGTTGGGTCCCAAATAGGTTCGGACAGTTAACGTGGGACGAGTCATCACCGGGCAATAGGAGCCCATGGTATCATCGAACTACTTTCTGATAGCTGTCTTTGAGTCATTTGAGTATATCCATTGCTCCTCTTATGATACTTTTGTGCTTCTAGTTTGTTTAAGAAGTGAAGCTATTTAGCTCAATGTGTCCTATCTTCTCTAGACGCAACAGCTCAAATCAGCTAGCTTATTCGATATCAAGGATAAACAACTGTAGCCGAAGCACAAAGAACATTTATCCGACCTGGCCATGGACGATCGATCATGCGTCATGTAGAGATATGCGCGGCACGCCTTAACAGAGTCCAGCCTGGGCCTTCTCCTGCAGATACTACTAACCGCGGACCGTAGACGGCTATCTGCGTCGGTAAGACCTAATTGCGGGTTCGGTTTACCACAAAGCGCTCCTTGACCGCACAAGATAATGAGCAAGCGCTTCATCATGGGAGGGTTATGTCCATCATCTCACTTTCGGCACATACTTCGCCAACTCCAAACACGTCGGGAGAAAATTCCTGGCCAACGAGCGGTTTTCTAAAGTTTTCAGGCAGAGAAGGATTGCTAACAGGTTTTGAAGCACACCGATGATCGATGGTTCCTTACCAGATCCATGGGACTCGCGATTAATGCCCCCACCACTGCATTCCTATGGGGCGGGTCGGAAGTCCTTAGGAATTGGGCCATTCATTTATGAATACGGCGCCTCACGTACTGTTAGTATGAGAAGTTCCTCTTTGGATGACTACAACCAACAACAACGTATTTTCTGTCTATTTCGATCTCGCAGCGGCTCTCGCGTCACCCATTCTCTCGACATTCATGTTTTATAGATTTTGGAGATGGTAGACTTCAATAAGAATCGTAGGAGTCCTCATGAAAGTACCAGTATCATATCCCTGCATCGACGGATCTGAAAGTCAAAGCATTGGACTGATGGCTTCATAGTGCATACCGTGGACGATGGACGGTTTTCTAGATTGGGGCTACCCATCAGCTTTCATTCTCGGCCGAGTCATATAGCCCCATCTGATTATTAGTTTCTACTATGCCCATTGGCTTTTCGGGAGCTATGCAGTCCAAAGTTGTGTATTTCGAAGCAGGGTACGGACTATTCGCACAATAGGTAATGGGGGTCTAATTCGAACTGCTGGCTGTCAGAGATGTGGCCTCAAGCGGTACTGGTGCCAGGTGGAACCCTCGTCGTTTCCGATTGCTTGCTGCCGTTCCAGCAACCTGTGAAACAGTTTTTGATGCCTCTAACGCTCGGAAACAGATCACTCAACGATCAATGTCAACTAATCGTAGCTGAATATACCTACGAAAAGAGTTAGAGAGCTGGCTGAATTCGAGGCTGTGACATAGGACGCCGAGAGCGATGCAGGTACACAGCTGTATAGTATGCACTGCGGCCTGTGCAATGAGGAGTCATGCCAGCGGGTTGGGCGAACGGTTCGCGCTGATAAAACAGAGTTGGAGATCAACCAGTAAGACGATAGCCTTTGACTGCGCAGTGGTTTCATCTCCTGGTGGCTGCACGAAATAAGAAGGTGTCAGAACTATCAGTGCGGCGTAGCACTTCCCCTGCAGCTCCGCCCCCAAATTTCCAGCCTCGTCGAATATCCATGGGTCTCAACAGGCCAAAGCCTTGCACAAGCCTTTCCTATAAGATCCGATCGATCTCTTATACAACTCTGGACAACATTGTCCTAACTTTTTCAAAGTTTTCGTTTCCTTACCTCAGCCCATTCACTTATTTATCATAGCTTCGACCAAGCATCTCGCATTGTATCTTACAATGGCTGCATTAGCCTCAAGAACACGTCCAAGATCTGCGTCGAGCGGGCTGTCCTCTCCTGCGGCTTCGAGCGATTCGGAGCGTAGCATCACGTCCGCGCATTCTCTAGCCTCAACACCACCTTCGACGATTTCTTCCAAATCTTCCGATGCCAGTCCGTCACCGAGCACCCCCAAGTCCTCTTCAATACGATCTAAGAAAAAGAGGAAAGACTCGAATTCAGACTGCGAGATACTCGAAAAGAGACCGTCAATCTCCGAAAACAAGAGCGAACCACGACGCAGACAGTACGCAAATCGAACAAACTTGTATCCAGAACTAGATTCATCACCTTCCTCTACAAATATCCGCCACAAACGGTCAACATCCGATACGCGATACAACCGCCCCAGTGGTGGCACGAAGGGGAAAACGGCAGACCAAGAAGGCCCCGATACTCCCGATCCAGTTTGGCTTACTTCGAAAAAGCTAGATTCTCGCAGGATTGACGTCAACTTAGCCCATCAGATTCTTGAAAAGTCCCCAAAGAAAATTGTTGGTCAGATCTACATCTTCAGGGCGACCCATCCCAAGTGGTCGGGCAAATTGAAGATTGGGATGACGGTGAGATGCGTCACCGACAGGGAGAAAGAGATATGTAAAGAGAATTGTCTTGGGCTAGAACTAGTGTGGACCTCAGGCCCAGTGGCGAATGCACTTCGCGTTGAGAAGTTAGTCCATCGTGATTTGGACTTTTGGCTCCGCCAGTGGGAATGTGGAGTATGTAAGAACCCGAAAACCAACGCAGCCATCACACACAGGGAGTGGTTTAAGGTCTCTGAGGAGCTGGCAAAAAAGGCTGTGAAAAGGTGGGTAGCTTTTATGGACCTTGAACCTTATAGCAAGACGGGTTCGTTGGCGTCCGTCTGGAAGGATCGCGTCTTGAAGAAGATGAGAGAGTGGTCAGATGATCACCGGAAGTCAATGTCGGAAGACTCGGAAAAGATGCGTTGGGATCGCTGGACAACATTTGTTGAGCCGCTGACAGCCGTGGAGCACTTTGTCGAGAAAAAGCGTTTTGTTACCACGCACCCGGTTTGGCCTTGTCTGAGGAAAGTCTTCCCGGAGATACTGCTACTCTTGGTGGCAAACTTCCTGTTCGTTGACATGAAGTACATGATCTATGCAGACTTATTTCATTTCTCAATACTTATTAGTAGCCACTGGAGGTTTTTCCCCAGCGAGTAGTCCTGGTTTCGAGCAATGTTTAGTTTGTTATATCCAATATGTAATGGATCGCCTCCGTGAGTGCATTCACTGAATTTGCGTGAGTGCGCCATGATCCGTGGTACTCGATCCCCGCACTCTTTGTGCCGGTCGCTTTCGGCTGGCATCTCTCACTGTTCCCCCTCGCAAGCCGTTGTCAAGCCTCAATCCTCGGCAGCAGCGGACGAGCTTCTGCTCTATTAATATATCTCAGATACCTGGGAGCGATGTGCTGTTAGACCTCCGGAAAGCATTATGGCGTCTTACCAAGACATAATTCCGGCTAATTCCCTCTTTCTGAGGGTGGGAATTCGAGACAATATGTGAGCCGATAGATCGCCTCAGGTTTGGTATTGGTTTCTGTTGCTGTCTCTCACCAATCAGATCACCTCAGGTGGTACGATTGCTCACTAGAATAAATTATAGGCTACAAGTATGGAGGTGTCCATGGGGACACGACCCATTTTCGAACATTGGCAGAGCGTACAAATGATATGACGGGTGCCGGTGGAGGAACCTCATGTCTTGAAAACTGCTATGAGATGTCATTATTCGTTGCGACTTACACTTTTATCATAGTCATTTCATAGGCAGTGATACAGCAATAGCAGATGTAAGTAGCTGGGATGAACGAGAAACGCAATTGGGCGGTTTCCATCAACTAGCATCTGAGATCTATACCTGTAACACGACCTTCATGTCTCAAGATTCCGAGCCGTGAGATTTTGGCAGTATCCGCCTGTACCAAAGCCTTCGATGCAAATCCAACGGAACATAAGAAACCCACAGAACCAAGATATCCGAGGAGGACGAAACTGTTCCAAAACGCCATACACACGAAAACCGCCCACGTGCACAGCGCGAAGAACTCGCGAGGAAAATACCATACGAAGATGAAAATCCTGTTTTCTTTCACGGCTGCCAGCCAAATCTGGCATTGCTGTAGCGTTGATGGGGATGGAGGAGGTGGAGGCGGCGTCGGTTCTTCGGGGAGATTGTCGACGAATTCGTTCCATTGGGTCCACCGTAGGTCATCGTTCTTAGGCCACCATGTCTCAGTTTTCTGGAGATGGGCTTCCCATTCGGGCTTCAGTACTCCAGACTCATTGTATGGCGCGTGAAGCATGAACTTTACCCATCGTTTTACCGTCTGTGTTGCCATATCCTCCGAGATTTCAAACCATTCATTGTGGGTTGCTGAACGTTTTTTCCTTTTGCTTTTGCACACATCGCATTTGTATCTTCTCCGTCGGTTGGCGAGATCATCGTGAATGAGTTTTTCGACCTGCGTACAGTGTGCAATACGCCCTCCGACCATGAGGCCGGAGTCCCAGACGTTTTCGAGTTCGATCTTGCATTTGCTTTCAATGCCGTTGCTGCCGCTTTTGCGTTTGGTGACTGAGCTCCCTGTCCATCCAATCTTCACGAGGCCAGACCATCGGGGATCTGTACATCGCAAAATGTAGATCACACCTGTGGCGACTTTTGCTTTTCCTTGACCTCTGGGCTTGTTTGTGTCCTCGATATCGATGCTAGATCTTGCTTCATTCTTCTCTTTACGTTTCCTCTGCTCCTTGAGGGTCTTGTGGAAGTCGCGGATTCTGTCACGAATGCAGTCATCCGCGTCACGCGCTGCTATTGGCTCCTCCCGTACCCAATTGAGATGAGATGTGGGCGGGTTATTGGTAGTGTCTGGGGCCGAGCTCTGGGGGCGAGGTACGGCGGTGTCAGGAGAAAGGCTTTCTCGAGTACCTTGACTTGGTCGAGCACTCCTTGGACGTTTTCGTGGCACATTTATCGAACCGGGGCTTTGGCCTTCCTCGTTAGTTGTCCCGGGTCGCGGTGATCGACGTAAAGGCGTATTGTCCCTTGAAGCAGATTCAGATGGTGCTTCACTGTGTACGGATTGAACTGAACGTGTCGGGGAAGATAATCGGGGAGAACGCCTGCATCTCTGGGGGGTAATTGGTGACGGTGACGGTGACCGTGACGCGGATCCCAACCGAAGACTTCTAGCACTCCTCTTAGAAGAGTTTGAGAAGGACCTGCACAGTATTTCATCCCATTCTGATTGTGGTGGGGGCGTTGGGGACCGGGATGGAAATCTGCCAGGCATTCGTTTGATCTGTGGAGAGGACATTGCTCTTTCCGCACCGTTTGCACGAAGGGAACCCTGGGATCAGGTAATAATTGGCGAAAAAGATGCTCAGAAACGGTCCTTGTGCGAGTCGAGGGGACAGAGTCGACGTTGGTGGATGCCGTTCTTTGTACTGAGACTGTACTTTTGTATATCTCTTGATCAATCTGTAACAACTCCTGCATTTTCAGAACTATACACAGCCTTGCGCAGTGCAGCAAGTAGTTTACTCGTTACCTTCCTACTCTGCTTGCCTGGGACTGCATGTGTGTCAGCCACAAGGCTGCACTGTTTTTGGTCCCATTATCAGGCGTTCAGACGTCATTCACTTCAGCTCCATAGCTTTTGATTGGACTCAGCCACAGTGCGAGCACTATTCCTAGAGATCTTGGTCATGCAAAACCGGAGCTTGATCTCTTCTTGGACTGGACGCAAAACCTCGGGGACTCCCTGCGTGACTGAACGCGAGCAGATGACTCTTGACATAGGTGACATGGTTCTAGAAGATTGTAACCTCAAATATCAAATGTTGCGGTTGACGGTAAATTGGTTCCACGAGTGGGGGAATAGGGGAAATGGTAGAGGCTGGAGGGTGCCCCACGAACTTGTGCAACTAGACTGTAAAAGCTCAACCAGTAATTTGTCCCTTAGGGGCGAAAAGATCCACAGTGAGTGGATTGGAAAGCAGGTACCTACTATTGTCAGTCCGGTGGGCCTTCTCAACTTGGAAACTCTTCCGAACTCCACAGCAAGAACGGGCAAACAGAGCCACAAGAAGTCTCAGCCTCGCTCGAGGCCGCGCGTGCAGACATGGATAACGCGCAGAACAGTGTGGCTGGTTGCCCATGGGGGTTCTCGTTGGCTTGGGCCTTTCGAGGGTCACCGCCAGCTGCAGCCTGCAGGGGCTGCTGTGCCGCAATCGAATGAAGCGCTGTCTGTTCCAACTCGGCCAGTGAGAAGGAATCTGATGCTCGAAAGCCATGAGCAGAGGAACATGATGTGGTCTAGATTATTTGCCATTGGATGGGTAATAATTGAAGATATCGGAGCATCTCGAGAGTGGATAACTGAGTTGATCTATGCGTGTGGATTGTGCTCGAGGTATTCGGCGCCGAGAACCCCCCTTCCTTCAGGATCGCGGGATCTCATCAAGAAAATCTTGGGCTAAAGGACAGTATTGGCTATTAAATACCCTAGAGGTGATTTGACTGGCTTTAGAAAGAACAACATTGGGTAGCTAGAGGACAAGTTTCTCCATAAGGGGAACACTAGGTGAGTTGTTAGACGAAATACTTAAATGTGATTCAACTGGCCAGTGCTCAATGTGCCTTTTCTCGCTACTGCGGCGATTGTGGGTTGGTATGTTCGTGTATCGAGCTATCACAGAACACGCATAACTAGGCTTGCAGCAGACCCAGTAGTGAACAAACAACAAGAGGAACTTCACCTAACGTCCAACCGTGTATATCGCTATATCACCCTATGGAAACCCCATCTCCCCCAGCCCTGCTCCCCTGCTACGCGCACATGCCGTCAACCTCGCCCCGTCGCCGCGGCTCCATATACACTCTGAAGTCCCCTGACCTCACACCTCACACCTCACCTCACACCCCACAAAGCACTATGAAACCCGTCCGTTGGCGTATAGCCGATGCCGCCAATGCCCGTCGCGGGGAAATGCAACCAGAAAATGAAAATGAAAAATGCTCAAGGAATGACAGCCAGCCACCGCAGAGAAAAAAAAAGATCCCCCTCTATGCAGGCACAATGCAAATGCTCGACTCGAAGAAAATGAAGAAAATGTGTGTGAAAACCCGCTTTAGACGCTAGATATTATGTACTGGATTGGATGTACTGTACTCTATATCGGCAGCGATGTGAGCACTGAGCTCGGCAAACCCGCACATGCAGTTCCCATGGGGGTGCTGCTTGCACAGTTGAGCCTCGCCAAGCTGGCTGGCAGTATGCTATTTGTGTAGTTTAGTTTATATTGTCGTTAAAGTCGTTGCGTCGTTAAATGCCGATGAAGCCATCCCAACTTCACCACTACGAGTTCCCCCGGCTCGACGGCGGAATCTCAGTCTCGCTCACGATCTTCTCCAGCGGGGGTCTTCCTCCCCTGAAGCTCCCACTCTTCGGACGGCCAGGCGAAGCTACAGTGGCGGCTACAAGAGACATCGGCCGTGGCGAGACACTCGGGAGGGGAATATCGTGCTCCGCGATGCTCGCGACGTCCCCTGAGCTTCCCATCATTCGTGCATTCAGCTCCTGCAGGGGTCGGCTAGTGGGTCGACTTTCAGGGTTCGGGGTCGGAGACACCAGGGAGTTGCCGCGAGAGCGCCGTCGATCCGGCGTATGCGATCCGTAATGCTCGCCGCTGAAGTCACGGGTGCTCCAGCTGGCGCGGTGCACGCGGGCGCCGTACGGAAGATTCGAATACGAAATCTGAGAACGGATACTACCCGGTCTGCTTCGAGTTCGCGGAATCTGACCGAGTTCGTCTCGCTGGGAAGACAGTGATACGTGAGACGCTACAGGGTCGCCCATCATGTCCCTTTCGCCAGTGATCTCAGCCACGAACTCTGGGTCTTCGTCTTCGATCTTCGCCATTCGCTTGATGGAGTTGACGCTGAAATACGGGCCCTTGGGTTCCTCTGGAGGTGGTGGAGGCGGCGGCGGTACATCGTTCACTTTCGCATCCATATGCTTGAAGTACTTCTCTCGGATCGGATTCCACTTCTTCGGCTTGATTTCTTGGCGGTTGCGAGTCAGTGAGAAGTATGTTGATATCGCGCCAATGACGATGGCGATCAGGACGATGATGGTGAGGATCCCCTGAATGACGATGATGACTATCCCAATGACCGTGGCAGGTATGCGGGCTAGGTTGAAGCCGATGTCGAATGCCGCGGAGAGCGCTACGGTACTCACTTTGCTGAATCCCAGGGCATAGACCACGATCATGTTCAATCGCTGGCCTTCGAATGGGCGCAGGACTATGAGCCCAACGAATGCGATAAACTCAACCGCAAGGAGGCAGAACACCTGCACCATGGGTTTGCCGGAGGCACCGCCGAGGAAGCAGGCGCGGATAAACTCGTAGATCAGCCAGGCCACGAAGAACCACCACCTTGTTCGGCGGAAACGGGAAACAAGCCAGCCAAACTTCAGAGTGTAGTCTTCGTCATCATGAATCGACTTGGTCTCCGAGGCCGACCGCATTCGCCACCATGGAATAGATCCTAGGTAGCTCTTGCTCTCCGAAGCTTCCGTCCTACTGCTCCTAGAAATACCGAACCAGGGAATGACATAAAAGATCTTTTTGTTCTCGAAGTTCAGCCGGTCCGGTTCGGTGGAGTACTTGCCGAACTTCAGGCGGTACATGCAGGCATAGCCCGCTAGCCCGCCCAAGCCGAGGAGCATGATGAGGAATATAACGCAGGCGACGGCCACAGGGGCAGGGGAAGCCAGATAGGTGAACTGGAACAGTGAAAGGAAGACCATCATGAAGAAGCCGATGAACATAATCCGAAGGACGGCAAAGGTGACATATCTCAGATAATGAGCCCTGAAGAAAGCCAACCGATCATTCTTGATCAATTTGGTCTTGCTCAGGATCTCCAGGAGAAGCTTGAAGGCGAGAATCGCGAAGGTCACCACGCCAATCACAATGAGGAACCACAGCAGTCCGGTCATGAAGGCATTGGATGCCGGTATCTTGTGCTGTGCAAGGGTTCCAGCGAAGCCACTGAAGTTTCCGGGTAGAGGAAGGCCAGGCTTGACAGGTTCTCCGTACCAGGGATATCCGCCGTTATCACGGTTAGCCATTTCCCTTTTCGCCAAAAGATCCTCCAGGTGGCGGGCAACACGGTTGTACTTGCTCCTCTTCATGAGACCCGGTACATTCAGGGCCCTGGGGAATCTGTCACGCTTGTATATCTGGTGGATGTTGTAGCCGCCTCCAAGGCCAGGGCTCGGCTCGCCGGTCCCGGCGGCGCCAACGGCGCTCGTGTTACCCTTGTTGCTGCCGATGAAGTTGTTGATGGTGTTCTGCATGCCTTCAGCATAGATCATGCCGCCTGCCCAGGCGTAGTTGCTCCAGAAAGCCACCAGTACACTTGGCCAATTCATAGAAAGCGCTCCGCTGTAGAAGATGTGATGCCACACCGCGAAGATGACGAGGACCGACATGGAATGTGCATAGTGCTTTCGCATGTCAGGCACACTGTTTCCGTAAATGGTGGTGGCGAACGAAGCCACGAGGGCTACAAAGGTAAATATACCCAGGACGGTGCCCACTGCCGCCGGTTGAGAGAATGTGGCACCGTTGGTGACCGCAGCGGAGAAGCAGCCAATCTCAGATTGCGTGGAATTGGCGAAGATCCTTAATATGGCCTCGCCCTCGAAATCGGGGATACTCAGCGCAAGATTAGGAATTCCGGAAATGTCTTGTTGATTGACCCAGATGACGCCATTTGCTTCGATGGGAGTTCCAGCTTTCATGGGACAGGCACTGTCGACAGTTAGCGAGAACTGAAGCTGAGCCAGACATATCTCAACGTACCTGAGGATGTTGGCACTGCAGGGATTGAAGGTCAGATCGAATCGGCTCTCTCCGTAAGCATAGACACCGATATACACTGCAACAGCCGTCAGCACCAGCACGCCCGATAGTCCTGTGCGGACATACTCATAATCGACTCGTTCTTCAGCGCAGTGTTTCCCTCCAGATGGAACAGCACGGTCATGTTGTCCTTGTAAAACGCGGCATCGAAGCGAGTCACGTTCAAGCTGCTACTGCCCATGCAGTCTCCGAAATCATTTGTGTACAAGGACGGCCGCCTGCTGTCCTTGACGCGAACTTGTTTTCCGTCTACGGAGGCGGCGATCCATCTGTCCTCAGCAGCAAATGTGAAGCTAATGAGCGAGAGCAGAGCGAGGAGGATGACGAAGGCGGACCGAAAGGGAGGGCGCAGGGAAGCCATGACGGGAAGGACGAGGTCGGTCCGAATCGGATGGAATATTGTTTACTGTTTACTGTTAGGTTTTTCTTCCATTCGAGGAGCTTTCTCAAGGTTTACACACGTCGTGGGTGTTTCCTCAATTCCTCCGGAAGCTCGTCCGTGGGACCTTGGAGCTTCCAACCTCCCCAGTCGTGATTTCAACCTCCGTTTGGCAATGCAAACAACGACCTCTGGAGAGCCAGGCACCGGATACGAAAGTTGAATATCGTGTCGCCGTCGCTGTATCTGCTGAGGTTCACGTCGCCAGCTGCACCTCCCCCCTACTAAGCAAAGGGTTGAATAGGCGGAGATATCGACAGTGTTGCGCGATAAACTAGTCGCTTTGGGCAGTTGATAACCGTTAGTAAGGGACCCGAGTTGTGCTCCTCCTCAACCGCGCACGATAGAGAGCGACGACATTTCTGGAGAGCAAAAGAACGAGAGGTAGGGTTAGCAGTAGGAGGGGTAGGGAGCAAGGCGCAGGAAGACGACAGCTTGAGTGCAGGAAAGACAGCAGTGTTAACGTTGTCCAAAAGGCAGGGCAGGGTCCTGGGTGAATGGCCCGCCGGCCGAGCGCCCGCTCCTTGACCAAGCTTTTTGAAGTGGGTCGCGCTAGCGGCTAAGGCATGGATGATTGGACAAGCGGGAGCGCCGCTTTTTATATTGTGTGCCAGAAACACGTCCAGTAGTAACAGTAGTCTTGAGGCTGGGAATAGAAATAGAAATAGAATTGAGGTATGGGAATGTTGACCGTGCAGCGTTTGTGTATTCACTGTGCTCTGACCTTTATTTCCTCCGTTCTACTGCACTACGAACGGTACAGTACACAGTATGCTGTAGCTCCAAGCCACATTCACAGCATGCAAAGACGCCAAGTCCCAGAACCGAGACACGATCATCGTCATCGTCACCACCGCTATTCCTCAATCGCCAAGGTGCATGACGATCGCCTCTTCGATTTTGGGATCTGGGGCAAGGAAATCAGGTTAGGCTGGAATGGAATGGAGTCTTCGTTCTTTTTGGCGATAGGCTTGCGTCGGTTCCTCCATTGCCACGAGCTCCGCTCTGCTTGGGACTTCCGCAGGCGCTTACCGAGTACACAAGACCCAGATGCCTCTAAAGCTGGTGGAATTCTCAGGATTGCACGACGGCCAATGTCTCGCCCCGCTCCCGTGCTTGCCGAGCGTTGAGAATCCAACAATTCGGGTTGTACATATTGTCAATATTCTTGCCAACGGTTTGGGAATCGTAATGTAGCAGTCATAACTGTAGCCCCTGAATGTTGGAAGACAGCCCATCCAGAGCTGGAATGCATGTTGTGGCTTGAGTCCTCGGATGCATCCGACTTACGGCATGTCATCGCGCATGCGCCTCAGTCGTCACCCTGAGGTGTGCGGACGCTCCTTGGCAGCTGTACATTGGTACAAGGTGCAGCGACCGTGGACAAAACTCTGGTCCGCCACGCTTCGAATGTCCTTGTTTGCAAATCCAGTGGACATGGGCGTCCGAGCTAGGAGTCGCAGGAATTCTGATGCTGGCCTTCAAGGCCCCTTGATGGCATCAGCCGGCCAAACCGCCTTTGCTCTGACCTTCACCTCCCCATCCAAGCTCTCCAAAGTCCCACTAATCTCCATTGGCGGTCCCAGTTTCGTCCCCGTCCAAGTCTTCGTGAAGTCTTTCCAGTACGGAAGCCAGGACTTCCCCGGCGCCGGTTCCGGTGGTGGCTGCTCCTGTGGGATATCCGGGGTCGAAAACGAGGCGCGGAGGACGTAGATGTTGAAACTGTGGGTTGGGCGCGCGTAGGTCACGCTCATGGATGTTGGGGTGGGGACAGTATCTAGCACCACTGTTAGTTACCGCGCGTGTACATGTAGCAAAGTCAGAACCCTACCGATGGAAACATCTGGTCCAGCAATCATCCGCGACATGATCTCCTCGAAAATCGTCGCAATCGCCCCTCCATGCGCAATCCCAGGCCACCCTGTAAGCCTCGGTCCTATCCACACCACAGCGACCAATTCCCTCGTTTCCGAGTTCCAGAACGCCCTTTGCACACCGAGTCCTTGTATGCCGGTCATGGCTTGCTCCGTCAGAGGTCGGACCCTCCTCTCTTCCCCACTCGTTGCTACATTGGAGATGTTGTCTTGTAGATCGAGTTCTAACCATCCACTTTGTGTCCCGTAAGATGTGGCGTGGCTGCGCATTCGTTTTACGATGTCGAGCTCATCCATTTGGTCGGCGAGCGCTTCGAGAGCGGATACATCTTCGTCGGTGCCCGGCCGAGGGCAAAATAGGCGGGCTGTGGCATATCCAGTGAGCGTGAGGCCGGCGCCAACGCCTATGCTGCCGACTAATAGGTACCAGATATATCTGAGGGATATCCGGGATTGTCTAGTGTCACGGTCGTGGAATGTGCGATGTTTTGCCTCGTTGGAGAGGTCTCGGAAGGGAAATAGCGACGGGTTTCCGTCTCGTAAGCAAGGCCGTGAATATAGTCGGAGAATACGACTTGCAGAGCGAAAGGGTTGTGACATCGTATGTTACTGTCAAAGCTCTCGAAAGAACCTTGGAATGATGTCGTCGGTGTTTCCGAGGTCCGATGTCTTGGCGCGTATGTAATCCCCCCTTATCACGTGTCAGGGGCAGTCCAACGCAGTCAAAAGAGAGAAAAAAAACCATCCTATTATTCCTATCATTATAACCTACTTCCCTGGGTGGCGAAGATTCAGCAATAAAAATTAGATGGGGTCATATCGCTGTACTAACCATAAACATTTTTCCTGCGCATTTTTTTCTTTAAAAAGCGCGTAGAATGAACCCTTCTTGCCCTTCGAGATGCTGCCAGCTGGCTACCGTTCAGCTTCACTGGCAGTTAGATTCGCAACACCATTAGCAGGTTTCTCTCCACGTCCTATTTTATCGACAGCCAATGTCCTGCACACCTAGCTCCTTGTTCCTCCCTTCCAGCGCTCGCCAGTTCAGCGTCTCCGCCTCCGAGTACTTCCCCCGATCCTGCAGCACCGACGCCAGGTTGCTCACGCTCGTCAACGTAGAAGGGAGCTGTGCACCCAGCTTCTTCTCGTACCCTTCCAGCGCTCGCCTGTTCAGCGTCTTATTAACTTTGCTTAGCTGGACGATCTTGTTTCTCAACTCACTCAGGACAGATCATAAAGGAGCACTCGCAAACATCAATAATAGATCACTGGACAGACATCCCGACCGTGGAGACAGAATGTGCAGAGGAACCATCCGGGTTGCACTGCCACAGCAGGAAGACAACACTAGTTGTGAATTATTCGCCTATGAATTTGCGAACATGTTTTTACACAACACGCAACCCTTTGAACAGAATGATTTGCAACACTGGGATGTGAATATCGGATCAGATTAGGCTGGACCTTTTACGGAAGCCGGAGAAGCCGGGGTTGGATAAATGGGGAGGATTTCAACAGAACGCGGCCTTTTGTGATTCCATTCTTGCTCCGGAAGGGTTTGATTCAAGCCATGGTCCACTAGGTCATCCAAGGACGACGTCCCGCGTTTCCACATTCTGGCGATGCCATCCATCTTTCCACACTCTCCCAATCCCCTTTCGGTACGCAACGCGACTCCTCCACTCGATCCATAAAACATTGTAAAACTCGTACTCAGTGAGTTCTTGAGTTTCCTCAATCATACCCCATTCCGGAAGATCGATCTCTTTCAACCACTTTGACCTGGCGCCGTGTGCTTTGCAACCAGATATCACAATGCACTCGCACAGCGCGTCTCCTTGCAAAGCCTTATCATGACTCTGCGAAGGCACCTGCAGCCAGCCTACGGTTTTGTCTGAAGCGCCGATTATGAGATACTTAACGAAAGGTGCTACCCTTTCGTCCCAGGATGTCCAAACAGACCCTTCACCGTCTTCCTCTGCGGGCCTTAGATGAAAAAATGCCCTCATTGTGCTGCCATGAATAAGTCGATCCCAGTCTCCCTTGTCGGCTGTGACCTTATCCATGTCTATTGCAGGTGAGCTGAAGAAGCTAAAGTCGATGTTCTGAACGCTCCCGTGTTGACGTATCTGATCCAAGAGATGCGGAATGCAGTTGACGAAACTGGTCTCCCCCGTTGACTGCACATTATACCATTTCACCATCGGGTAAAGCTCGATCAGCGGCGGATCTTTCGAAATTACGTCACCCAAGTTATTGGTAACAAATCCCTCCCAGGCAGCCCACGACCAGCTAGGGAAAAGCAGAGTCTCGCTCCCTGGCGCAACCACCCGAGGCTTAGCACCAGGTTGCGGCCTCCATAACAAGGCGACGTCAAAGAACATCTTCGGGAGTCCGTACAGAAACCCGCCGTCGAACGTCCGGCTCAAGACATCGAGAATACCAGAGAAGGCTCGAAGGCCGTCCGCTTGATACGTCAGCTTCCGTTTGGAATACGCTCTAACCAAGCCTTCGTACTGTGGAAAATTGGGCCGCGGTAGACACTCGAGTTGTAATATGAAGCGTCTGTCAAACGCCAGGGCCGCTGGCCGCTTGTTCTCCTTCCGCCATGTGTCGTCAGGGGGAATTCCATCAGGCTCCGCCGCGACGCCTTCGGCCCAGACCGAGGTCCTGCACTGCCAAATGACGCTGCCGCGGAAGAAAATGAGCGACCTTCTTGATAAAAGACGCTCTTGATATGTCCAGCCCCTGTTATGCCATGCTGTAAAGTAGCGCGCTTCCTCGGTCTCCGGTGCCGGACGCATTTGGCAGTGACGGTCAAGCTCGAGCACCGGTGGAGGAAAGCATGACCGGGGCACGCTGACTCCCTGAAGGCCAGAATCTGCGTTGGCACCGTCGGCAGCAATGATGGTAAAGTACGAGCTGGCATAGATTGATGCCATGGAGGCTATCTGCTGCGGCTTACTCGCTTCATCGTCTTGGACGATGCACAGCCTATCGACCCAGAGATACCTCTCCCCCATATCCTGAGTGACATTGATGGCATCTCGTATGGTCTTGGGGAGTCGACTCAGGACCTTGGGACTGAGGAGTGCGTTGGGTAACTGGAGATTTGCAAAATTCGCGATGCGCGTCTCCAATGTATCGGGAACTACGCCCCATACGTAGCTGAGTGTGATGTATCTTGGCGCGACTGGAAATTTAACGAGACAGCGGTCCTGGGCATCGATTAAGATGATGTCTTTTGCAGGTGGTTGTGAGGAGATGGCAGAGAGGCAGTTAGCGTGATGTTCGTCGCAATATCCTGACCACCGTTTCAACGAGCCGATTTCAATCCGGCCTGGGTCAATTATCGTGAAGTGGGTTGTATTCTGGGCGAGTTCAGGAGAAGGAAGAAGCTCGAGGTGATACGCTGCGTGATCCCAACATCCACAAAGCTGATGTGCGAGTGTGTTAACGAGGTGAGAGTCTCAATTATGTACTTTTCTAGGAACGCGACTTACTGTTCGAAAAAAGAATCGCTTTTGGGGATAGATATCAAGGCGCAACGCACATGATGTTGGGTGAAGAGGTGATGTTGGAGCTAATCGAGCAAAATGCTCCAGGATGTAGTTGCAGGTGGAACAATTTGAATCGAAGGCGGAGACGAGCCTTGCGACAGGCTCATCAACGGCCTCTCCGCTAAGGGCCCGAAGAATAGCTCCCGAAAAGAAGGCGCAAGTCTGACATTGTGATCTCGGAAGCTCGGTTGACAACATTGAGTGCTACTAAACGACGGTAAGGACTGATACAGAGACCAGCAGGGAACGAATTTGTGGGAGTTGAAATATCCAGGACCCTGTACGAAATCTTCTGCAAGCTGTGGACGTTTTGGACATACAACGCGCAGCACACCCTCTTCTGATTGGTGGTGGTCTTCACATGCAGGATAGTCGACTTGTGAGTTTTGAGAACAGGTTGGGCTGAAGAGGTTGGGCTGAAGTGGGTGGGCTGGGAGGGAGGCGGAGCTGCATAGCCACACCGTGTCCTGCATGGGCCACCAAGCCCAGCAATATCAGAATTTCCCCGCGTGGTTGAACGAGTTTGAGAGGAAAATGGGACAGACCTTACATATAACTATCTTCTCGGAAGTTTCCCTCTTCCATGGTCCGGAAAACTGTTGGTGGGACCTGAAACTTCCGCAACCTCACGGCCATCATGTTAGACATAAATCACTGGAGCAGACAGAACATTGAACAAGATCTGAAAACACAAGTTCAAACAAGACTTCGAATCATTATCATTAATTGTACGATGCTTGACCAGAAAAAAGACAATTACAGCAGATGCTCGCTCACCGACGAATTCCTCACCTATCCCCTCCTCTACTTGGTGTACCCCTTTCCCCCTACGGCTTCTTCATCCCCCGCAGGTACTTCTGCTCCTTCCTCGCCATCACACTATCCGTCTCACTAGGACGGCGGATTCTGTGGCCAAAGTGAGCGGCCTGCGGAGGGCGAACCGGAAGACCGAAGTCCTCTCGAGCCAGGACGGGACTCCCTTGGATTAGGAAGTTCTGCTGGCCTTCTGGCTGGGGGGCAGCCTGCTGCTGCGGTGGTTCCGCAGGCCGATAGGCGAAGGGCAAGTAGATCTCTTCGCTCTGCTGGACACGGCGAGGGCGAAAACGATTTCGCGCGGGAGGAGACGGCGTGGGACTCGTGCTGTTGCTGTGTTCCTGGCGTCCCCGAGGTCGAGGAGCAGGAGTTTCAGGCAGCGGCCGAGGACTGGCGTGAAGAAGAGGGCTGTGAGAAGGAAAATCAGGAGGAGAAGGGAGACGTTGCTTTCCCTGCTTCCCCTTCATGTAACGGGCCTTTCTGGCCTCTTCGACCCTCTTCTTCGCCTCCTCGACCTCTCGCTGGGCCTGCAGGACCTGAATCTTGCGCGCAGCGATCGGGGCAACCTCGTCCTTGAGGTACTCGGCCGTCAATCGCTGGTCCAGATTCTCCTGCATACATGTCCGGTACCAGGTCTCAAGCGCATCGCTGTATTGCGGCGGCTCGTATTGCGGCGGCTCTAGTTCAGACTCCGACGGCCAATCCCACTTTGATCGCTGCTCCCCAGCATCAGCGTTGAGGGGGCGGTACACCACAGGAATGTTTTTGCGCCAGCGAGGGTCAAGGAGGTTCACGCCGCCCTTTTGTACTATCTTCCAGAGATCAGGACCCCAACGGCGCTTATACGCTTCGCAGAACGTCTTCGTGCTCTGGATTGGTAGGACGCCAAGTGCGAATTCCTGCAGCGATGCTCCCAGCGACCAAATATCCACGGCAGGTGTCTGGGGATTGAGCTGCTCGGCCGGCGGTGGAGCATACTCATACGTACCCGCGTAGCGAGGACCATTTCTGTCGGTCGGGTCATAGTGCTTTGCACGGCCGAAGTCACAGATCTTGAAGTTCGGTAGCGTAGGCACTTCGTCTGATCCGGTGCCAGGCGGCAATGCGACGAGGATGTTCAACGGCTTGAAGTCTCCGTGGATCAAGGGTGTGGGCAGCTCACAGTGGATGTAGTGCAGCCCCTTCGCCATATCACCGAAGAACTTCCAGACGGTTTCCTCTGGGACGGAGCCATACATCTCCCGGAGCGTTTTGGCGTACATTGCCACGTCTCCCATCCCACAGAACTCGTAGAAGATAGCGGGGCCGTACGCATTGAAGCCGTGATCGAACCCGAGGAAGGAAACGATTTGATCGCACTTCCCAAGGGAATTCATGAAGGCGATCTCGTCGATGACAGTATTCTGCTGGAAAGTGTTGCCATATTGTGAAGGCGTCTTAACGGCGATGACGCGAGAGGGATTGCGACGGTCCACGTACCGAGTTACCACCCCGTCAGCGCCACTGTTGATGGCGTCGCACTTCATGAAAAATCGTTTGGCCGTCGCAGAATCGACGGCAGTGAGCGGCGCGTTGTCCGCCTCGTTCGCAACGCGAATGTATTTGGGCTGCATGTTTGAAGTCGGTGCGAGGTTTGTTATTTTTTACTGTTTCGAATGCTTACGGTAGAGACAACGGAGGAAATCGACTCAAAAAGTTCCGTAGTTTGATCTCAGAGTTGTGTTGTGAAAACTGATCAGTCTAGTAGATCATGAAAGGGAGGGTATACAAGGCATTCGAGGCGGGCGTCAACGTTGTGTGAGCCCTCACATTGCGGCATTGATATACAATGTTGAATCCCGTCTCTTGCACGTCCTTGTGTGAATATGCACAATGTTTTCTTTGTCTTGATTTGTTGGGTTCACCTCTATCCAAAATAACTTAGTACGGCCTCACCGCCTCGGTGAGTCGGCTTTGTTAGACGGTAAGGGACGGGGGAAAGGGGCAAGGGCAGGTTATGAGAACACATCGACCTGCGAGGTAATGTAGCTGATGTTCGTTCGCGCGACTTCCGGAGCAAGTCGTCCGGGCAACGTTCGCACTCCGTTCGCCATGTCTGAATCGCTTCATCGGAGGTTCCATTGAACGTGTACCCAACATCCATCAATATATTCCTCTTTTCCGCACAGGATTCGTGATTTCCGGTGCAACCACGCATCACTGTGTATATTTCAACTCTCCATCCGAGAAGGATATTCGACCGGATTTGTCAATGTCGAAGGCCTCCCGCCGCCTTTATAGTCCAGTAGGTGACTCAGAAGTGAGACAAAGCATGATGTCCCACTAGTCGGTCTCGCCTCATAGCGGTGTTACCTCATTGCCATAGTCGCTTATTTCCAACACCAGGAACTTCAGGGAGGGCCATAGACAATCGAATGAAGTCAAGGAGAGAATGAGAACTATAGAAGAGATGAAGGCACAAGGTCTCAGTGCACAAGCATCGTGGCCTGAACGCCCCTCGCGCACCCCAAGAATGAGAGTGCCAATTAAACCTCCCTAGAAGTACAAGCATAGAGTACAAGAGTTCAGGATGTGAATCGCAATAGCAGACAAGGGGAGACAAAGACAAAGACATGGTGGTACAAAACAATTCCAGATACCCAGTTCATCCCAACAGCTTGTTGGCGTCAGACCAGAAAACCGTACTCCGTATCCAGAACGCCATTAGTGCTCCTTAGAGACCCAGGCCAAAGCACTCCCAAGGTGCTGCTGTGATCTTGCAATCGTAGTAGCGGTATACAGTCTTCCTCTTAAACCACAGGTATCCTGATAACATTCAGGTCAACAAGGCCCTCCTCCTCTTCAAGCACAAACACCCATTTTGTCATCAGAATTAACAAACTGCCTCGTACTGCGCTACAGTACTCAGCACCCGAACAGTCCTCATTCCCACCGGCGAGTTGACCTCTCTCCTCCGAGCCACTTCTCGTACCTCGCCCTTTCCACCTCCTCGAAGACTTCGGATAACGTCGGGGAAGGAGCCCTCGGAGGAGTACGAGGCAAAATCGATTCGCGGTTGGAGGACTGGGCGGATTCGTATCGTTCTCTTTCCACCTTCTCGAATACTTCGGGCAGGGTGGGAGAAGCAGATCTTCGCGGAGTGCTAGGAATCTGGGGGTGGGTAGGAGCTTCGGTGGGGCTTGGGGAAGGACGGGTCTCGATTGATGCTTGAAGTTCGTAATCGAAGGGCTCCATGAAGATAGGTGTCCTGTACGCCATTGTCGTTTGCTCCTCTCCCTGAGATGGCCCGTTTTGGGTGAGTTTGTCGGCTTTCTGGGTCACGATCCGCCTCCGGTGGACGGTAGAAGGATGGTTCCTCGGGGTATTCAAGTGCAATGACGAAGGCACTAGGATGTATTCTAATGCCGAGCTGTTCCTCCTGGGGCGGCACAGGTGCGCAGGCGCGGGTGGGACGCTCACGAAAGACCAGGTAGGCTCGAGGTATGCCCGTAGAGGTGACCTCAGAGCTCCTTCAGGAGCAGCAGTAGCGGTCTTCGGCTTTCTGACCGGCGGCATGGCAGACGCAGACGGATGCGAGTGGTGTGTAGGTGATTAGGAACGCCACAGCCTCAAGGACGTCTAAAGTGTGGTGGGGGGTGAAAGGAAGCGGGGTGTGGCTTGCAAAGTGTTGGGAAGTAGGGCAGGTGGGTGCCAAGCATCGCCAGAGTAGGGTGCCTGTGTTGAAGTACAACACACACAGGACCAGCCCCCACACCCCTTGCCCCGCTCCCAACACAACGCAAAAACCAGCTAAGGATGCTCGCTGCGGCCTCCGGATATGCTTCTCGTTCCTTAGAGAGTGGTAAGGCGTATAGGAGCTTCGTCATCCTGTACTGGTACCCCAGGCAAATCGGAGTCCAGCAGGAAAGCCATGGAGTCCAAAGGCCGTATAGAAGACGTTGAGGAGAAAGAGGATGCCCACAAGCGCAATTTCATCGTCGTGTCGCAGAGCTGAGCCACAGAACATGAAAGGACTTGAAACAGGACAAAGGATGGAGCGAACCACAACGGGCCCCTACACCCTCAGCGGCGACTGCAACAACGGACTTGATCCGATCCAAGCGACGGCAACAACGGTTGAGCCACGAGCTGGTGCTGCATACCAGAAACATGGCGAATTCAGGAAACTTCAAAGTAACCCTGGGGCTGGCGGCCGACAAGATCGCCAAAGGATCGCGCGCTCCAGCATTCCAACATCTCTGACTTTGATCACCAAGGGAACACATATATAAGCTGACCGATTGGAGATCATTCGTAGCCCGAGAAAGCCCAGCGCCGTCTTTGACCGTCGCCCTCGATCTAAACGGTGCCTGGGAGCATCGGGTACATTCATGGCAGCGCACCGGTCCCCTTCCCTTTCAGGCCCTTGGCACAACCGTCCTCGGCTTCGTCCTATAACATCGGAAACGCCACAATTTGACGGAACCTCGAGTCGATTCGGACCGCAACGGGGCAGCGAAATTCAACCTCAACGCGCAAGTCTGTTTGTCCAGATCCACCGGGGGACATAGGATGTGACAACAGGAGAGCACAACCCTGGTCGAGATCGGAATGACCAGAGGGCCTAGAGACGCCCCCTTGTACAAAGGCCTTGTGTACAAGTAACCTTGAGGAGACAAAGAGGCGCTTTGTTCCGAGGGGGGACCCGGGCTCTCTGCCGCCACATTGTGCGCAGGGTGCGGCGTCAGACCAGCAGGCATACACCTAAGAGCTTCCTTCCTCAGAGCCAGGTTGGCTGGCGAAAGTCACTGGGCACCGCTGTGAGGGACCTGATTGCGCAATCAAGATGGTGGTCGTCCACGTCCACGTCCACGTCCATGTCTCGCTTGGATAACATAGAGTGAGGGGAAATGGTCTGCTTCAGGCGCTCTTTCGTTATCTCGGCAACCCAGCATTGAAGTAAAAGTGACTCGGACAGCGAATCCAAGTACGGCCGCATGGACATCGGAACCGAATACAAAGCGTAGAGAGGGTTTGGATCCATTTAGGCCAGTGGGGAGGTCCTAGAAAGAGATATTCAAGGTTTATTTCATGGCTTATCGAAGGTTGTTGGCCGCAATTCCGCTTTTTGGAGAGGCTGCCAGAGCCCTGAGGATCTCGTACTTCTTTGAGAAGACCTGGATAGTATCCACCAACAACCCGGAGTCTGTATTTCCTCCTTGCACCGTTCAACCTGTCGACATTGGAGATTTCAGACCTGGTCGGCACAGCGAACGGAGCCAGGACCGATGAAGCCATCACAAAGATGGAAAGTTTGTTCTGATAACGTGATCGAAGGAATCCCAATCGGTCGTGGGACATGACGCTCCGTTTTCTTATCCCGAGACGAGCCACTTTGCTGTGCTCCTCATCATCGCGCACCCAGACGAGGAACAGCAAGGTCCCTTGGATCTCCGAGCTGGCAAGTCTGGCTGCAAGCGCGTCCCTTTCAACAATTTCACGTGCTTTTTGACTCTCTTTCCAGAGTGCTTTTCATCTGCAGATATTTCCTGGATCCGGAATCGTTACGACGTTCCTTTTGGGGCCAGTTTCCAGCTAAATGCAGGCGCGAACGTGGAGCTTGCGGAAACGCTCCATGTACCAAAGCTATCTCTTTCCATGGTTACGTTACGGCTCTGCTGGTTAGTAGGACTGCACCTAAATCGACGGCATCATCAGGTTCATCGATTGCAGATGAGTACCTGCGCTTTATGGACCGCTCTGGGCAAATCGCAGACTTCCCCCTTCATCAAGAAACTGGCTGGCTGGCATAGACGTTTCGTTTTCCAGCAACCGTGCCACGAATGCTGTTCACGCAGATGACCTACCTAGGTTTTCCGCCCCAATGGATTTAACCAGACGGATTTGAATCGAGAAGGGAAATTCCCACGGGCAAAAGTTTTTATAACTGTCAATGTTAGCGCTGCATGGTCATGCTTTCTTTGGGTGAGCGTCTGACTTGCCTATTGTTTGTCCCGCCCCTTTCGTGCATACAGACCTAGGATGTCGGACAAAAGCACGGCTATGTTAGCATCCGACCTGAGATAAACATTGCAAGGCCGATATCGATCAAAGTTGAAGTTGTCCATTGCTCTTCCTAAAGCTCAGCTGACACGAGATATCACAAGGAGCCGATTCCACACAGGGCAGCGGCCATTCAGTTTGTGCACCACCCAGCCAAGATATCCTTCCGAAATGGATCCCGCTCGCAACGCCTTGACTACCGGTGTCATCGATCACGTAGCCTCGTAACGCCATGCCAAAATGCCAGAGATCACTATCATATGCGGTTAATACCTGAAACCCGAAGCGGGTGTACCGGTTCGGATGGGCGCAGAGAGGCGTCTACGGCTTCGCATAATTCAGGGTCCACTTGCGAGCCTCCTCGATGGCGCCCTTCTCATCCTCCTTCCACTTCTGAGCCACATCGTTGGCTAGAGGGTCGTCGGGGTTCGGGGCGCCCAGGAGAGCCTGGATGGAGAGGAGGATGGTCCGGATCTGGAGGGCCGGAGACCAGTTGCCTGTCTATGTTAGCCACGAGGTCCGCCCCACCGGCGACTCAGCGTGCGTACTCTTGAGGACATCCAAGCAGATGCGGCCGAGCCGGTCGATGTTAGGATGGTAGATCTTGGTGAGGAAGCGGATCTTGGGGGGCGTCATGGGGTAGTCGTCGGGGAGGAAGAGCTCCAGCTTGAAGACTCCGCCTGACAGCACCAGGCCGTTAGCATGCGGTCAAATGCACGCTCCGAAGCGAGACATACCTTCGTAGGGGGACTGGCCGGGCCCGTCGATGGTGACATCGAAGTAGCGCAGGTTGTCCTCGTGCGGCACTGCGCTGATGCCCTTGACTCTGTATTTGCGGAGCTGGTCAGCGTGCTGTGCCCCAAGTTTGCCGTGGCGTTGCCAGAGGACGAAAGTAGGAGAAAAAGGCAGAGGGACAGGGACGTCAAGGGGAGAAGACGTACGGTTCGGCCATCAGGCGCTCCGTCTCCTTGATTATTCTCTTGGGCAGCGCCATGGTGGGAGGATGGTTTGGTCTGCGGTCTCGTCTCTGGAACAAAAAGGCGTCTTGACGATAGAATGTAGGCGACCGACTGGTATCCAGGGCTATGTCAGCAGAGGGCGGGACCACCAGCACTGACGATGTGGGGGTGGCTGCTGTGCAGTCTGGCTAGCCAGGTGGGTTGCCCCTGGCTTAGTGGCTGTTCCTTCTCCCTGCAGTGCCGCCCCGTCATCCACGCCAAGACCCGGAGCTCTCCTTCACCCACGTGAAGCTGAGCACGATCACGACAACAACAACGACAATCGACAGCGACGAGGAGAGGAGGAGAGAGAGCAGAGCAGGAGAGCCGCCAACAAGGACAACACAAATCGTGTAGTCGCCGTCTGCACCAGCTGCTTCCAAGGTTTTCTTGCAGCTCTTTCCAGCTACTACAATAACGAGGCAAGAGCTCGAGGCACCGCCAACTGGCAATGGCGACTCTGGAGCAGCTGCAATGGAAGTCGGCGACGGCTATGGACCCTTTTAGCTCGACGACCTTCCACAAGGATGTGAGCATCAAGGTGGACGATCCCAGCATCGGTGCCGCTTCCCTTTCCCCAAGCGGTCGCGATGTAGTCCTAGCCGGCAAGAGAGGACTCTATATTGTCGACCTGGACAACCCGTACTCACCTGCCCGCCATGTCGTCTACAAGTCCAGCTTTGACGTGGCGGACGTACAATGGAGTCCATTTGCCTGCCGTCCTGGCCGGATTGCAAGCACGGCGAACCAGCGAGCCATAATCTTCAATCTCGACATGGTCTCTTGGCCAAACCAGCCGCCTGTTGAGTTCGACCTCCACGCCCACACGCGCGCTATCACCGACATCAACTTCTCTGCTCACCACCCGGATCTCTTGGCCACATGCGGTGTAGACAGTGCGGTCCATACCTGGGATCTGAGGGACGCCCAGACTCCCGCTGGAAAGCTTGTCCCCAAGTTCACTTTCGCCATGCACGAGGGAGGCGCGACTCAAGTCAAGTGGAACCGCCAGAACGAGCATCTCATTGCTTGCTCCCACGACAAGTATCTCAGAGTATATGACATTCGCAAGGGTAATATCGCCATCACCACCATCCAGGCACACACCACCAAGATCTACGGCATTGACTGGAACCGTGCCAACGCGAACAAGATTGTCACGTGCTCTCTCGACAAGACCGTCAAGCTGTGGGACAACGTGGGCCTGGAGGCGAAGATCACTAAACCAAGCGGCGTCATCCGCTCTCACTATCCCATCAAGCGCGCTCGCCACACGCCCTTTCCCAATGGCATCGTTTCCATGGCAGCACGTGGCAGCGCCGCTCTAAACCTGTACACGCATGGCTCGGGCAGCTTGAAAAACGGCTCCAAGATCACCGCACCGGTTCACACCTTTGAACACCACCAAGAGGGTTCGCAAGTGCTGGAGTTCCTCTGGCGTTCCCGCGGCGGCGTCGGCAAGGAGAGCGGCCTCGATAACCGCGAATTCCAGCTCATCACTTGGGGAAGCGACAGTCACCTGCACCTCTACAACATCACAGACGAGCTCCTCGAAGAGACCGTCGGCTTCAAGAGAGGTACCCCGGTCAGAGAGCTACCCAGCACCACACGTCTTGGGGCAGAGTACATCACCTATCGCAATGAGTCGCCCAGGCCAATTCCAAAAGCGCGCCCCGGGCCTTCTGCTGCAGAAGGTGCCAGTCAGGCTCCGAAGAGTCTCCTAACTCAGTCGTGGCTTCAGCAAGGTAGCGCGTTTGCCAATTGCGGCACAATACCCCGGGAGACCATGACCGCAGGCACCATCCGCAGCTACCACAACGCGCGTGTCAAGAACGATATCACCTGGATGCATAACGTCAAGATCGATGAGCCCGCCCGAGGGGTCTTGGACTACCGTACGGAAGTGAAGGTCGTCTCGGAAAAGTACCCCAACGCCTTTGAGCCTCATCAAGACGATCTGCAGAAGAGATATGTCACTCTAGGATTTCAAGGCCCTTGGGGTGAGCTTGACCACGCGGCCGATCGCAAGGCCGAGCGCAGGCTGGTTTTTCTGCGACTGAGGATCAGGTTCCCCGAGCACTATCCTCGCTACAATCCTGCCGAAGCTCATGATCCGGCAACCGATGAGCCTGCAGAGAACCAGCCGCTGGAGATCGAGTTTCTCAAAACCACTGCTAACATCGAGGAAGCCGTCTGGGATAGGTTGAAAGCTGACATGAACGAGATCGCCCACCATCGCGCCATGCATGGAAAGGAAGCCTTGGAGGCCATCATTTGCTACGGGCTGGGAGAGCGTGGACTAGAGGATAGCCTGGTGCTTTCGGACGAACCCGGCGTCATCCCGGAGGCGGAGGAGGTACAGGAGGAAGAGAGCTCCAGTGAGGACGAGGAGGACGAGGCCATTGGTACCGATCAAAATGATTTCCTGAGTTCTTCTTTGATGAATGCTAACGTCCCCCGCCCCATACAGACTTCGATCCGGTTCTCCTCAACCGGAGCTTTAACCATGGCACGCGTGAATTCCACTACCTCCTATCTCTCACCCTTAGGTTCCCTAATCCGCCTTCCCCGAATGCAGGGCCAGGCACTCAGCAGAGAAGGCATTTTTGAGTCCTTCGGCCGTTTGCATATACCTCGTGGGCACGGCTCGGAATCTCCTACTTCATCAGAGGCGTCTTGGGAATGGGCGTCATCGGCGTCTTCGTCTTCGCAATCGGAGGA
Organism: Westerdykella sp. P71; assembly: GCA_019022765.1. Lineage (NCBI taxonomy): Eukaryota > Fungi > Ascomycota > Dothideomycetes > Pleosporales > Sporormiaceae > Westerdykella > Westerdykella sp. P71. The sequence continues at coordinate 4,822 of JAFHBW010000285.1, read as the reverse complement.
GGAAAATGCGCCGCTTTCTCGGTACAACCCGCCAACACTTTGGCATAACTCGATCATGCGTTTCCAGTCCAAGACCTCACATCCATCGTCCGTAGGGGCCAAAGCGGCGAACAACAAGTCTGTGGTGACTATTCTGGAGTCGGTTGCGGAGGATTTCGTTCCCAGCAAGCGCAAGCTGGCCGAAGGGTATTGGATCTTTGGTGACGGGCCTCAGGTTTGCACACATAACGCGTCGGTAGCTAGGCATGCTGGATACGAGGACTTGAGCGATATCTGGGAGTTTTGTGCTTTAATTTTGAACAATCAGGTCCCTCTGGAGATCTTACCCCAGCAGCATAGGCGGGAGCAGGTGTTGGTGCTCGCCCGTCGGGCACTCGTAAGAATCAAACGTAAGGACAGTGGTTTGGACCTCCAGTTCGATGAGGCAGACACGGTCAAAAATCCACGACTGAAGGGGAGGATCAAGTGGGGACACCACGCGGTCGTCACCTGTCTCATTCCCGCACTGTTTGACCACTTCGAGAGGCTTGCTGACATCCAGATGCTCGCCATGCTTTCCTGCATCTTCTCTGAACCTGCTGCCCGCGAGGGGGTGTCCAGTGCCATGGCCAAGATGAGGCATTCTAACCTTCCCATGTCTATGGAGGCGCCAGCCTTCTCTCTGGACTACTTCTCGTCGGCTGACGCTGCCTGGAGCCTGTTCAAGCCAACCATCTCAATCCCACCCGCGCCCGCCCACTCCCGCTTTGCCGCCCCAGTGAACGACTCCGGATGGAACCGCCTCCACAAGGCCCTAGACACCTTTGGATCCCATGGCTCCTCTAATGGCCCTTGGGGCAGTGACACTGTACCCTCTGAACCTGTGACTCCGTATTCGACCGGCACCACACCCCCCAACCTCTCGCGGGCCCCCACCACGCGATCCACTGCCAGCCATACGCCCTTCTCCACGTCTCCCGAGCAACCCTCACATCTAAAGAAGTCATCTACTGCTAACTTCGCAAGCGCAATTGCTACGCTCTCCCGCCCCTTCGCCAGCGCCATCTCCTCGTCTCCTCCCGTCAAGACCCGCGGCGAGGGTGACATCTCGACCTCCGCCCCTACCAGTGGAGTCACATGGGGCACGACGACCTTCTACAACAATAGCGGAAGCGTGGAAGAGAATGCCGAGCGGAGCAGCACCACTCGTGCCAAGAAAAACAGCAAACGGGCTAGCTTTGGCCAGGCGGATCGCATCAACATCGACTACTACTCCGACTCCGACTCCGACTACGAGGAATCTGGCCCTTATGACGCCGTCTCCGAATATACAGCACCGATCGCCTCCGGGGGCGAGGATAGCAGCACCATTCGCGTAACGCTCAAGAATCAGGACCAGTTCGACGACGAAGGATGCGTCAGTGCTCCGCTTCTCGACATGAGCAAGGAATGGCTATACCGTGCGTGGAGAAATCAATACGCCGAGCTGCTTACAAGCTGGGGTCTCGTGAGCCAGCGAGCGGAAATCCTCAAGTTCAACGGCCTAACGTCGTACTTCCCATTCGACAGCTCCCGCACAACATCCAAAGCCGGGTCCTTGCACCTGGGCCTCCGAGGCCACGACGGGGCCGAAACCCCTCTCCCACCCGCATTATCCCGCGCCTCGTCCACCCTTGTGCCTCCATCCATGACACCGCAATACAGACGCAGTCCGCTCTCCTCCCCTAGAAACTTCTCCTTCAACCCCGAAGCCACCGAGTTCCAACCCGGGGGCGCTGCATTCGAACCTCCTGGAGGCGGAGCCAGCGACCTGCTCGCTCCTCCCCCCGATGTCTTCATTTCCTCGGAACAATATCTCCGTCTCAGCATCCCAACTCCGAACCTTACACACCCAATGCTCGACGACGGCGCCGTCGATGCCGGCGGCGATCGTCATAGCACCGGCAGCGCGGTGAACACCCCTGGAACAACCGGACCAGGTCAGAAGCTGAGGCCAGGGATGCGACCGACCGCAAATAGGGGCGTGTCGATGAAGCAGCCTTCGTCGTTCACGGCAAAAGGCAGGGAGAAGATCAAGGAGGAAGGGCTCGTGGTATACATGTGTTCGATCTGCTGGATGCGTGTGGGAGGGAGGTTCTTCCTCTGTCCTGGATGCGGACATGTGGCGCATTTCGAGTGCATGGAGGGTGGTGGAGGCGATGAGGGATGTTATTTGGATTGGAGTGTTGAGGGGATCGAAGAGGGGGAGTGTGTGGTGGGCTGTGGTTGTGGGTGCGGATTCGACGGATTTGAGTGGGAGGGCAGCGAGTACGAGGAGGAGGAGCGCGGGAGGAAAGGCGTGGAATTCCGGGATGGCGAGAGGGATCGAGAGGCGCAGCATGATTACTTCAGGGGGTGGGAGAAGCATGGGAAGTGGGAGGTTCAGGAACATGGCGCACATGAACATGGTGGGACCGTTGGAGGTGCGGGTGTGGAGGAGATTGAGCCGCATGGGTTTGAGAGTGGATATGGCCATAACCATGTGGAGGAGGAGACGGCGAAGCTGGGGAGCTCGTACTCGCCGAAGTTCGAGAAGAAGGGGAGGGCGGGGCAGATTCGGATGGGGTTGCGCAGGAGTGCGTCGGCGAGATAGGAACGAGGAAGACGTGGATGGATCGACGTTTCGCTTTTTGCTTTTTTGGGAGGGTTTGCATATTTGGCATTTATTGTTTATTTATGGGAGCATTTATCGGATGGGTGGGATGGGGACTGGGTGTGGATCGGCATTCGACATTTCGACATTTCGACATTTATCGCTGCTATTTACAAGCACGCTTCCGGAGACAATCCTGGGATCGGCCAAAGGAAGGTATGGACCCTCTTCTCGACGGCCACTCTTCGACAGCAGCTCCGACATATCGGACACATTCTGCGGAAGTCGCCATTCAAGGCCGGATTACCGGATCCTCGCCACTTATTGACATTTCCAAGGACGCTATACCACATGTCCGACATTGGACAGTTATATCCCGGGGAATGGACCACTTAACCAACCACTCACGACATTAGTGCTTCTTCCTCATCTTATTCCGGCCGGAGTTTCCAAGGCGTTCGAGATACCCGCTCGTGGTTTTCCCACCGACTATTTCTTTCTCTTGACATTTATCTTGCCACATCATGGGCTGAGACAGTTACCTCAGTCGGAATCCGTCACCATCACCTACCATATATTTATCATCTGTACCGATTACCGGACATGGGCATGGATATCTACCCACGGACGATCCGGCCCATTTCCCATTGCGATCGAGCTTCCGCGAGATGTTGTCGTGGGGTCGGCGAAGGCAGAGTTAGTGTTGTACGATTGCTGGGGATTTGCTTGTTTTGTCTAGTATCTAGCCCACGTTTATCTATCTAGGGGGGCCGGATGGAGCGGATGTACATTTTCACATTGACATTTTGCCATATCTACTATAACTATACCTACGGATTATCATTTCACAGCGGCGGACGGGGGGGAAGCGCCGTGGGAGGATGGAATAGAGAGGAGGGGCGCGGTGTAGGTGGTTTTTGTTGTACGATAGGTAGGGAGTGCGTTCTGTGAGAAGGAATGCGTGAATATATCGATGAGGAAGATGTTCTGTGCTGTCTGGAAGATGTAAGGCTGGATTTTCCGGATTTTGGTTGAAGTATTTCTGCTTGAAATATTTCTATGATCACAGAGTGGAAGACGTGGATTTCAGACATGCCCCGGGGGATATCAGATAGACCGGTCCTGGAGGTAGATCGGATACGGTAGGAGGATTACCCTGGATGGATGTTATGGAGATGCTTCCCTACCTACCCTACCCTACCCTGAGAGCATGCATGGAGTCCCTAGGCTAAGTATTCTGTACATCTAAGCTCCCTTGTTGATTGAGCGCTGTACGATTGGGTAAGGTATGGTATATGGAGAGGTTCTTTATTCCCATTTATTTTCCTTTTGATTTTCATTGGTTATTTTCTAAATTCTTGAAGATGGATGGATGGATTGCGTCGATCGATACTCCACAGCAATAAACAGCAAACATTTTCCGAGATTTGTATACAACGAAGCGAAAGAAGATCCATCCCCTGAAGGAAGAAAAAGAACATGAGTCCTGCCCGCATCAACATCAACCTCCTTCCCCCACTGGGGTTCATTATCCCATCACCCACCTCACTCCTCCTCGTCCTTCGCCCTCTCCCCTCCCCCTTCCCCTTTGTCCCTCCGTTCTCGTCCTCACCCGCCATAATACACCTCTCCCAACCTTCCCAACCCCCTCAACCCCCCTCCCTAAAAAGCACCCGCACCAACCTTCTCATCAATATGCCTATACCTCTCCTGCTCATTCCGATACTGAATAACCATAGCAACGCACAGCACAAGCAACGCATCGATCCCCACCATCCCAAACGCCGCCGTAAAAATCAGATCGAGATACCCATTCGCGAACTTGGAGAAATCCCCAATACACCCGGCCTTCTGCGCCGCGACGAGCGAATTCGTGCAGGTGGTGTCCTGGATGAAGGGCGGGGAGGTGCTGTTTTGGTAGCCGCAGCAGTTGAATTTCTGTTGGAGCAGGCTCTGGATTAGCGGGGTTTGCTTCCCCCACATGACGGCTAGGTGGCGCCGGGTCTGCAGGGTGGAGACCCAGACGGAGAGGCCGAGACCCAGGGTGAAGACGGCGCAGAAGACGACGAGCCAGCCTTGGGCGCGCAGCCAGCCGCGGTTGGTGGGGAGGAAGAGCGCCGGGAGGGAGAGGAGGAAGGTGACGAAGATGAAGATGGCGTTGACGACGCCGGCTGTGGTACGTTGTTAGTGGGGGTTGGGGTGAAGCAGGGT